>CANXYC010631721.1:0-70324 GCA_948193065.1 Aleurites moluccanus | reverse complement strand
TAAAAACAAAAATATAATGCATCAAAAATATTTATTTTTAAAATTTAATTAAATAAATTTAATACTATCATGATTTTAATAAAAATACTATTAACTAGTTTTAGGTATTAATTTTAAAAAAAAATTACTTACAAATATTGTGATAACTGGAACAAAAAAAATGGAGGCCTACACTTTTAAATTAATTTAATAAAAAATTAAAAAATTTAATTTAAAAAATATAAAAAATGTGTCAGATAGTCAGAGAGTACATCTGTTGGATGCGCTGCGTCAGAGTACTGGATGTGCTGCGTCAGAGAGCGTCATACAGTTCAGGTATTAGATGCGCTATTGGTATAAATATGTAATAATAATAGATTTTATTATGAAATGGTAAATTTATTTTTTTTTGGTTATTTTTAAGAAAAAAGGCCCATATTTTCAGACATGCTCGGAGAAAGGACATTTTCTATTATGAGTTGACAGAATATTGCTTGTATCTCAAGTGTGAATGATCTTATTCATATAATTTTGCTATCGATAATTGTGAATTTGGTATTTAAAAATTGGGAAGAGAGAGGGCCAAGATGAATATTTTAAAAGGATTCAATTGTACGTTTTATCATCGGATTAAAAAATAAACAATATTTTTCAAATTGTCTTTCAAATAAGTTAGCTTTATATTAATTTACAAAAATATACTGTAATTTTTTTTTTAAAAAAAATGTATAAGTTAGCCTTATATTAATTTGCATAATATTTTTTCTCTTGAAAATAAGAGAACAATACTCAAATACCTGCCAAATTTAAGCCAAACCTAAATAACAATATTAAAACTCGACCCATAGCCGGCCTATTGCTATTCCTGTTTAATTTTGAAAAATACAAAAAATAAAAATGAGTTTTTTTTGCAATTTTTTTCCGGAAGTGAAAAATATTAATAATTGTGCTTATACATGGCCGACATCGGTTAGGTTTGGTCGGTTTAAATAATTTTTATCAAATTAAATTAATTTTTTCGATTTAAAATTTTTTTAAGGATTAATTACTTTAAAATTTTTATATTTTGGCCAATTATATTAAAAAATTCTGGTGTTTTTAAAATTATATTAAAAAATTTCTACATTTTAATTCCGTTAAACTTTAAGATTTTTTCATCTATTTTTTCTATTTTTTCCGTTAGCCAAATCCTAAAAAGTTAAATTTTAATTAAAATATTTATTTTAATATCTAAAATATCTTTTCCCTTCTTTTCCAATAACCAACTCAACCAACTCTAAACCGAATCCTAGTCAAACCTCGAAATATGTTGATTAAAATATTTGTTTCAGCCTCCATCGTACCCTTTCTTCCCCAAAACCTTTGGCGCAACATAAGCCTTGACACAGGCTTTCTCTTCTTCTTCTTATCTATCTCTTTTGTTCCTTTTATGCTACCAAATATTACCACCTGTCATTTTTCAATTAGATACACATTAATATCCGAAACTCATATGATAATATTTGTTTCAATCAGAACTCGGATGATAATTTTAAATTCCAATCAATCCCTGAAGTGGTGGTGTTGTAGGGTGTTTTTGTTAATGGTGATTGTCTCAGTTACAAGAGCCTCCACCTTTTGATTCACTCTATTGCTTTTACTCTGCGTTGTCGTTTTCACCACCTTCATTTCTCTACTAGCTCCCACACCACCGCATGATCCCTTGATTTATGTGCCAGGGAGGCAATTTCATTTATTGAAAATGGAATTGACGATGAGTCGATCTACAGAGTCAAGTTCGCAGATGAGAACTTCGTTAAGAAGCACACTGGTCCTGGTGTACTTTTTCATGTCAAATGTTAGACCTAATACTAACGGATCTCAGTTTTTCATTTGCGCTGCTAAGACCGAGTGACTTGAAGGAAAGCACATGGTGTTTTGTCAAGTTGTGAAGGGTATGGATGCGGTGAAAGCCATTAAAAAGGTTAGATGTGGTCAAGCTGATGTTGTTGCCCATAAATCAGCAATTTTTTTTTTTTTTAATTTTGGGTTTGAAATTTGTTCAATTAATTGATTTTGGTTCAATTGATAATTTAATTGATTTATATTGTACAATATTAAATTTGGTGGTGGTGGCAGTGGTATGATGATGGTAAAAATAAAAATTTTATTGTGATTAAAAGTGATAACATTTGTATGAAAATTTGATTGAAAATGAAGGGTATTATAAATTTTTTACACAAATTTAACGGATTTTATAATAAAAAGATTTTAAATTTTAACGAAACTAAAATGTATGGATTTTTTAGTATAATTTTAAAAATATATAGACTTTTTAATATAATTGGCCAAAATACAGATATTTCAAAATAATTAACTCAATTCTTAAATCATCATTGTAGTCAAACTGCCAGTTTAATTTGATTTGATTTGATTCGGTTTTATCATTTTCGATTTATCGATTTTAAACTAAAATTATTTTTTATAAATCGTTATTATTTTATTATAAATTTGAAAAAAGATACTTACACAATATTTGTGATAAAAAAACTCCAGAATAATTCAATGTATAATAAAAAAAAATTTATTTATTTCATTACATACTTAAAACTGATTTTTTTTCTTTAAATAGACTTTTTATTTTTATTTTTTTAGTTAATTCATGAACGGTCATTTTTTTTTAAAATTTTAAAATTAATGTTAGATTAAAAAAATATATGGGTGTATATAAAATAAAATCAAACATATTTAATTATAATAATAATAATAATAATAATAATAAAATAATATATATATACAATTCGGTTTGAAATCGCAAAAAAAATATTCAAATTGCAAACTAAACTAAATATTCATTTTTCTCTATTTTCAAACTCAAATCAAATCAAATATTTGTAAAACAATATATTTTGATTTGATTTGATCGATTTAGCTTCAACTTCTTAATTATAAATCATAATATGCAAATAAATAAACCATACAAATTATGGGAGTATTTATTTGCATGTTCCAGGAGAAAGAACACGCGTTGGGCTGGGAAAACAAAAGTTAGTCGTGATTTTCATCAATATGACGGTATTTGTTTAAACTCATGACTAGCGTTTAAAGGGGTTGTAAATCGATGAATTTTCAATGCTGCTTAGGGTAGCTTTTGAAAAACCGATTAGCGATTGATGGGATTTATATGATTTTGGAAACAAAAATACCTTAATCATTTTATATTATTGACTTCCTTTACCCTTTCCTCCATTTTCACTTAAAATTGAATTTTACAAAATCTTTTGAGCTGTTTCTCTTGTTTGTCTGTTTGGTTTGTTGAAAACCCTAAGCTATAGTATTTTACATTTTATTATTGAAGTTGCTTATTTTTCCTTTACTCTTTTATTCTCTTGGAAACCCTAAAATTGTGTTAGATTGTTTTTCTTCCTTTACTTTGTTATTCTCTTAGAAAATCTAGAGTTGTTTTAGATTGTTTGAAATTTTTTGCTTTTTGATTTATTTTCTTATTCTTTTTATGAGTATTTATTTTCTTCTTCCTTTGTATTTGTTTATTTGTATTTTCTGAAACTTTAGCTTCTGATTTTATTTTTTGAATTCGTTGAATACAAATGTATTTTGGCTTTTGTCTTGATTGTTTTTTTTTTTTATTATGCTTTATGAATATATGAATATTTGAATGCATGTTCTTAATTTTTAATTTTTTAATATTTTTTATGCAGTTTTACTGTTTTTGTCAATATTTTCAAAACCGAACAGGTTAAAGAACAGGTGAAGGTAGAGAATCAGAGGGTCAGAAGTTCGATCAGGATCAAACTGTTTAAACCGGAAAAAAATCGGTATATATATATGTGTATATATAATTTGACATTTATTATTTTTGATAAAAATTAAAAAATTTAAAAAAATTATTTTTTTTTTAAAAAAAATACATGGTCGAACCGAAAAAATCAGCCCCATCGACCAGTTCATCGGTTAATCAGTCGGTTCATTAATTTTTTGAGATAAATTTTTTAGAATTAATCGGACCGATCCATGGTTCGATTCTCAATTTTTTCGGTTTAACTGATCTGTCTGATCCGATTTTAACAACTATGATTTTAGTTAAATTAATTTTAGTAAAATTAATATTTATCTATGAAAATTTTATGAATGAAATTATAAAATCAAAGTGTATCAACACAACTGCTGCCTTTGTCAATACTTCTTTCGGACATTAAAATAAACTTTAAATATAAATCGATTTCTTCTTATACAAGTTTATGAATCTTAATTGGATTGATTAATAATAATTTTAGAGATGAAAAGAATAGTTTGATCACCTTCTTAATTTGAAGTGTTTTTTAATTTTTTTATATTTTAATCATCTATTTTATTCAAATACTTAAAATAAAATACAAACTATTTTTTCAATTTAAAAATTTAATACATCCAAATAATTAATATTTTTTTTTAAATTTATTTTAAGTCTGACTATTTTTTTATTAATAAAATCTTGAATTTATCAATTACCCATTTTTCAATCGGGTGCCAGACACCCACTATAATAGACCCTTCACCTTCCTTTTCTTCTCTCCGACGACAACGAACAAAAATTCGCATCTACATGCGAAACACCAGAACCATATCACCTTCATTCTCCCCCAAATCCACTCTTCCGATTTCAATTTCTAAACCCTCGTCTCTTCAATTATGAGCTCTCCTGTGATTCCTGTACTAATCTCTCTCTCTCTCTATATATATATGAGTATGTGTGATAGTGTGTGTTGGATCTTGAATTTGATGGCCTTTTTCTCTTCGTTCGGATCTTCTTTGAGCTGATTGATTACAACTTCTTTTTGTTAATTGGGCAGGGAACGGGTTTGTTTACTGGATTCACTAGGCTATGTAAAGGTCTGGCTGTTGTTCTTATCGCTGGTCACATTGTAGTTCAGATTTTACCTCCGGCTGTTACCTATCTCGCTCTTATTCCTGCCAAGTAAGTTTGAATTCGCCAATCAATAATATATTTCTAATGGTAATTAGGGAAAGAAATGCTTACACATTGTGTGTATTTGGTAAAGAGTTTCTTGGGACTGATAATTGATCTCGTAATTAGAGATAGGATGGGCAGTTTTTTTCCTTGTGTTCTAAGCACTTTGTGAAGTTAGGATCCAGAATCAATAGCCTTTAGCAGTAGATTGAGTAATTCTAGAGAAAGTAGAATATTGACAAGATGATGGTTATTGAAGTTTATCATGTAAGTTTTGGTGAAATTGGGAATACAGTTGATGTAAGTTTGATTTTTGAGATTTATCCACTAAGAATCCTTGCACATTCATAAATTCAAATTCTGCAAGTCTTTTATTTAAGGTGATTAGACTACTGTTCTCTTGTTGTTGGTCATTTTCTTGTCATGGTAATGAAGCACCAAAATCAGGTGCCTTTAACTGTAGAGAGGAAGCTGTTATTTGATAGACAATACCCACGATGTCAATCCAATAATGAAACTTAAACTGTCCTAAAAAAATGAGAATATAATAATTTAGAACAGTGAACTTAATAATGGAACAACAATACCAAGAGCAAAGTTTGTAGAAATTGCAACTGCTCACCTTCAAAGATGTTATTGTTTCTGATGATCTTCCTAATACCTTGATGATTTATTGCCCTTTTTCTTACCTAACTTTCCATTTGAACAGTCCACTAGTTTGCAACCAAACATGACACAATCCTGTTCATTGGATAAATAAAATAGCCAGAGTAATTGAAAGTTTTCATGCCCCATGGGAAGATAGCTGTAACCATACTTAGTTATTACCCGATGGTCAAGTCCCTAACTGGTAGTGAAGGAGGTAAGCAGTTCAAATTCCTGTCCCCTGCCTCTCTTCTTCTCCTTTACCTTAAACAAAAAATGTTCTTGGATTTAGTGGCATAAAATTGGGAATCCAGTTATTTCATATAGGTTAAGGTTGGAAAATGTAAAAGTTTGAAGTTCTTCAAGAAAATGATTGAAGAGTTGTTTATCAGTATATTTACAGTTTAGAAGTTGGGAGCCTGAAACATGACTATATAGTCCATATTTTATTCAAATGAAATTTCTCTTCTTCCACCATAAATTTGAATTTCAAATGCATGGACTTCAAGAACTCTCTCTCAAAAGATTACTTGTTTAATGCATGACTATTAACTAGGTGATCAGTTCACTTAAAGAGTACGTAATTGAAAACTGTACATATTTTCTACATGCTAGAAATGTAATAACCTATGAATCCATGGCTTCTCTAAATTAAATTTCCCTGAGGAAAGATTCTCACAAAATTAATTATTTAGTTAGACACTGTAAGTTTGTTACAAGTTCTAGAAGTTACTGCAAGTTATGGCAACATCTGAGATAGATTTTGGAAGTTTCTAACTGCTTGGCATTGACTCTGCTAATTACTTTGGACTGTGAAACCTTCAAGACGTGCATGCAATATTTTCTTTGATAGGGCCTTCTTGATGAATGATTGGAAGGGGGGAAGGCCAAAATCAATGGCTGCAATGGCCACAACTGGTTCAGAATTCATGGCTTCTGCTTTATTTTGTTATTGTTCTCATAGAAATTCTCATTTTTTATTGTTCATGGCTGATTAAATTGTTTACCAAATCATCATCAATATATGCTTGTGACCCTATTATGGTATGATGGACAGCTAATCTAGATTCTTTAACTGATGATAATGACATGTAATCAAAGAAATTATTTATCAAAAGAACAAAAATTGCTAGTGCTTTGCTTGATTAACCCTTCTCTGCGAGGTATGGGAAGTGACATTGTTTGTGCACCAAATATTTTACTTTTAGTATATAGGTTAGTGATTGGAAATTTTATAGTTTCCTGAATATTTGTTTTGTAGGACAATTCCTTTTGCCTGGAACCTCATAACAGCTGGTTACATTGAACAATCAATATATGGGGTATGCAATTATCTGTAAACAGATGTTGTTATAGTTTTTTTGTGTTGTTTCTAAAAAGACCCCTTGGCTCATAAAAATATCCTGATGGTTAATCTTATTTTCTAGGTGGTTGTCAGCACTATATGTCTCCTTATTATGGGGAAGCTACTTGAACCTGTGTGGGGTTCTAAGGAGTTCTTGAAGTTCATTTTCATAGTCAACTTTCTTACTTCTGTATGTGTTTTCATCACCACTATTGCCTTGTACTACATAACTAGACAGGAAAATTACCTGTAAGTAATTGATTTCAGAAATTGTAGTTGTTTTGTTTGCTTCTGCTACCTATGCTCTGCAGACAATTTGAAATTCTTTTGGTACTCTATTTGATAACAGATTAGCAAAAGACAGAAATCTTAAGTTTAAAAACCTTTTTCTTTCATTCTGAATTGTTCTCAATAAATATTTTATTGATATATTAAATATTTGCTTAAAGTTTGACCTGGACAAGTGTAGAATGAACAATTCATACTCATTAAGTACGCATAGGCGCTGATTTTCTTTTGTTTGTTGATGGTAGTTATATGCCCATTTCTGGCTTCCAAGGGGTCTTATCAGGTTTCTTGGTCGGAATGAAACAAATTATACCTGACCAAGAGCTGTCTGTATTGAGACTAAAGGCAAAGGTATTAAGTTTGTGGCCTGATTCACTCACTGCCTTGCAACATTGATAAATAGTTTTTTTTTGCTAGCTGAGGAGTTGTTTCACCTAATTGATTGTTTCACCTAATTGATACTGTTTCAAATGCTCTGCAGTGGTTTCCATCCCTTGTACTCTTGCTAGCTGTTGCTATAAGCTTCTTTACGCCAGAATCAACAACATACCTCCCAACCATTATATTTGGTACATACATGAGCTGGATTTACCTGAGATACCTACAAAGGAAACCAGAAACAAAACTTAGGGGTGATCCCAGTGATGATTTTGCATTCTCCACTTTCTTCCCTGAATTTCTTAGGTATTGTCATTTCTTTTTAAATGCGTGGTAGGAAATTTTCAGTTTGTCTTATGTGCAGCTACCTCTCACTTTATCTCTCTCACTGAATGCAGACCAGTCATTGATCCAGTTGCATCAATCTTCCATCGGATGCTTTGCGGGAGATCTGAAACTTCTACTGAAGCGCATGGTTACACTCTGGGAGGTGCTCCATTGCCTGGTTCAGACCCTATCGAGGCATCTAGGAGGAGGTAAGAGTCCTGGTTCTTGCTGCCATACGGCCATAAATTTATTTATAAAGTGGGAGTCATTTAGGGTCCCTTCCCCTGACCCAATTCTCATGATGGCATAGTACTGGAGGATTAATCTAACTTGCAAGAGTGATTCAAACTTTCAATTTAGGGAGCATATGCTTGTTCAAATATGAAAAATGGCTATTTGCATATAGAACAATCGTAGGCTGCTTTTTTTTGTTTCATATGTTAATAGTTTGAACTTTGAATATTTATAGAGTAGAAACTCAATTCAAAATAGAAACATGTACTTTTAAATTGCTATAAGAGTGTTAAATAAATTTATTTATATGGAAATGTAATATGATGTGTGCCTTTGAGCTTGAGAACAAATCATTTCACTAAATAATAAACATCATACTGGCATGAAGCTAATTGGAAGCTGCAGATCAACATTGACCTAGGGTTGTATCAAATCTCTTGAACCGTTAATGCTTGAGCCATGGAAGGTGTTTTATACAAGAAGCTTTCATACTGGCTACAGGGAAAAAAAATGTGCCTGGGAGTTGTTAAGGAAATTATGAAAAGCAATAACACCACTACTATTGAAAAACTACAATTAATACAAGTGTTATTATTGTGGCAAAAGGAATAGTTTCTAAACTATCTGCTTCTTGCAGAGAAAGGGGAGCTAGAGCGCTGGAAGAAAGATTGGCAGCTGAAAGGTTGGCTGCTGCAAAGAGTGCAGAAGAGTCAGAAAAAGATGCATCAGAGAATGTATGATTGCATGGCAACCCGACGATAGAACCCAAACAGCAAGTGAAAAGTTGTATTTTGATGAATACTTGAAGAATTTGTGCAGAATTTGGAGATCAGCCTTTTTTCTGATTTCTGGATTACAGTTTTGTGATGCATATTGCTGTGGATTATTATTCTTATAGTAAAAGTTGTTTACAATCTATATTTCAGTTTCATGATGACTCAATCCTTGCTTAGGATAATACAAAGCAGAAATTCTAAACAACTGTAGCCCAATTGTTACTTTTCATAATTTGATGAAACATTGGAATTTTAAGTTTATTAAGGTCAAAGAAAAACGCACAAATTTAGTAAGTTACTGTAATTTTTGAAGAAAATTTGATCTTATATTTTTTTTTTCCCTTGTATATTTCTTATGTGACACTAAATAATTCCATGTTTTATGTCAATTAAACCTTATTATTTATTAATTTTTAAACAATAAATTATGAAATAACTGAATGATAATTCAATAAGAAGTGTGTTTGGTAGTTATTTTAAATTATAAATTGAATTTATTTTTTTTTATATTTAAATTAGATTGATTGTTTGGATATTCATATTAGAGATGAGACCATTAATATTAATTAATATGGACTCAAATATTATTCCTCTTCCTTTTATAATAAATATTTTAATTTTAATTTTTTAATGTGTCTTAGATTAATTATTTATTTTTTAATTTAAATTATAATTTATTTTAATTTGTCAATAATATTTTTATTAAAATAATAAATAAATTAAATAAATAATAATTTTTTTTAATAATTATATATTTTATAATTAAGGTATTTATTGTTTGGTAGACGGAATAGATAATTGTGAATTTTATAGTAATTGAATTAACTATAGTTGCGTAGCACCTGATTATTCCTAAGTCCAAACTGCTTTGACCTTTTTATCATTTTATATTATATAATATTATTAAAACTGTAATTATAAACCATCTTTTCATTTTCCATAACAAACCAACCCTAATCATCATTCATCATCTCTTTCGTTTCCTCTCCTCTTTTCGATCTTTACACCTGCCGGAGTCAAGCTTTTATCGTACGGATCAGGTACGCTTTCCCCCAAAAATTTCACCAATTCATTTATTGATCAATCACGGTTTATTAAACTCTAATTATTCACATTAAATTGAACTTCTCCACGCAATTTTTATGGTAGGGTTTCTTATTAGAAGATTCTATTCTATATGATCATAAGATTAATTTAACATTATTTATTGATTTTATTTCTTTCATTAGCTGATCATTTGTAAATTCAGTTTTTTTTTTAATTTCTTTTTGTAGGACAACTGTTGTATTTATTGTTAATGATTTGCTTTGGAATCTAAGTTTTGCATAAATTTGTTTTTGGTAATTTTGGGTAATTGTTTGTTGGTAAATTACATTGAAAAACCCTTGATCACATTCTTAAACTACGCAAGGCATTCCCCTGGTTTGAATGATTACGTAAAACTGCCTGCTAAATTTTTTGTGTAATGATCCAAATGTTGTTAGTGGGTTTGTGTAATTTTCATAGTAGAGGACAATCGGAGTTCTTATTTTTCACCTTTTGTATTTTACTTACAGTGAGAAAGAAAAAGAGAAGAAGAAGAAGGAAGTTTACATTTTTCCATTAGTTTATATTTTGGTATTTGGATGAAGTTTTTACCATTTTTTTAAATTATATATTTTTTGTGATCTTATTGAGTAGTTACTTGATTTTAGGTGATGTAATGCTTTTGACGCAACACGAGTCAATGTAAACCATTGAATTATTTTATTCTTTCCAGTATGTTTGTATTTTTGGCCTCATATTTAGAGTCTCAGAATTGAATCCCTGATTCTTTTGTAGGCTTTTACATAATTACCTATTGTAATGCAACCTTTAGGATATTCTTAAAACAGAAGTTCATTCTTTTTATTAATTTGTTTTTCTCCCTGTCATTGCTTTGACTTAGTTACTTTGACTATGGATGTTGCAATCACACTAGAAATGCCTGATTTGTTTGCAGTAGTTGTAGAATTAAGGATATTGAAAGGCAAAGTAAAACAATTCAAACAACATCTTAGTTAAAAGGGTTGAAGGGGTCTGAATGGACCAAAATTAAATAAATGCGATGTAGGCATTGTTGAAGGATTGCTACTTTATTCTCTGAAGGTAGTATTCAATTTATTAGGTCATTATACTGTCAAAGAAACCTTGAACTTAAGGTAAAGATATGAAATAAAGCTTAAGCATGCCTGTGGCTGTGCATTTTGATGGTTTACTAGTTGTCTTTCAATTCCTTTCGCTATTTTTGGGGGTGCTTTTAAACTAATCTGGACCTGTTGAAATTAGTGGCTTGTTTGAAGAGCAGCAATTGCAATGGGTTCCCTTTATTTTATTTCTTTAGATGTGCAGGTTCTGAAGACTCTTCAAAAGTCAAAATTCTAACATCATGTGAGAGCTTAGAAAGGCAAGGATAGATGCTTGATAAGGTTTAGATAGAAAGGGATGACCCGATTTTCATTGGGTGGGTCTTTCTAAGGCATTTGAAGATAATTCCCCTTGTTAATGGAAAGTTCAGATGTTTGGCGAGTTATGGACTACTTAGTTGTATTTTCCAATAGATGCTGCACACTCTGTATATATTTTTCTTGAGAAGAAGTCCTCATGGTCTATACCATAAATCATTTGTCTTATAGCTCAATAAGAAACTTTGTAGTTATTTTTTTGGCCCCTGCTTTCTTTTGTAGTTGTATATTTCCTTCTAGAAGAGATATCCTTCTTACTTGTTGTACTTATGCTGTTTTGTCCTAATGACGTCATCTTTCTCTATAGAATTGTATCATCTGTAAGACATGAGTGAAGCCTTTCAAATTCAGAATAATGACTTGGCATCATAGATTTATTGAAGGATGGGGAAAATCAATTAGCATAAACTCATTGACTGAAATTTAAAGTTACAATTGATATAAAAGTGATTTTGAACAAATCAAGTTAAAAAAAGAACTGATATTTAAATTAAAAAAAAAAAAAAAAAACAATGTAATTTGGAAGATGAAATTTGGGGCTAGTTATGGAATAGAAAGGCGCAAGTTACCATGTCAGTTAAACACTAGACCTTCAAACTTGTACATGTTGTGTTAATGCTGATAAAAAGAGAATGTATAGAATGTGTTTATGCTAATAATGAAAGAAAATTACAGAAACTATTTGTTCTTTATATTTTGCTTCTAGTAAATGAGGGTGAGCCTTGGTGCAATGATAAGGTTGCTCCTTTGTGATTGGAAGGTCACAGGCTTGAGTGGTGGAAACAACCTCTTTGTGCAAAATGCAAGGAGAATGCTGCATATGATAGACAACCCTCCTCCAACCCTCATAAAGTAATGAGTCTCGTGCATTGGGGACAGCCTTTTTGCTACTAGTAAATGGGGTTGGCTTGAGTTCAGAAGTTTTTGGCAACTCGGTTTACCTATTTACCATTGGTAAAAAAAATCAGAACGACATAAATTATCCTTTGTATTTTCTATTTCCGTTTAAAGATAAAGATTAAATAGCACTGTCTTTGGTGATTCGACACATGGGATTTTATGATAAATGAGCGATGAAGTCCCTCTACAAATCAAACTTGTATAATGCAGAGGTCTGAAGTTGAAAACTAATGCAGGTTACTTATATTACTCAAAGAAAATAGAATGAATAACTTAATTTGGGATGTGAATGGATGTACATAATCCTTGAAAGATGGAGAGAGTCGCTTTCATGATGACTGGAAACTTGGAAGTCAAGTGATTTCGCTCTTTGCGATAAAATAGAGTACCTGGAGTAATTTTCAGTTATGTTACCAGAAAGGGTTTTACTTTATCGGTGTAAATAATTTTGTTTTATGATTTTAACCACTGGGGAGATAGGAACAAAAGATTATTTTCCATTATTGCAGATGACACTCTGTTGTTCAAATAAAATGAAAACTATAATTGGCTTTTTTGGAGCATCAGTTTATAGTTTTACAGGAACTGAGAAACAATATACATATTTTAAGGGATTTGTCTAACTCAGTCTAACTTATATTTTATCTTTGGTGTGTTCTCTATGCACATTCTTGAACTAATGGAACCAAAGTTTCAAGGACACTTGGGCTTATTTTTCTTGGCTTTGGGCGAAGGATTAGTTTGACATTTTCTAAGCCTCCTTCTCTTGGAGAAACTATTTGACTGGTGATTGGACTTCCTTTTTATTTGGATTAAGCTCTTTCTCTCTCTCTCTCCCCTCCCCTTCCTCTCACCCCCCCTTCTCCCTCCTTTGTTTGTGTGTTACAGAGGAGCGTGTTTTGTGTTCTTTACTTTTTTTTTCCCTTCTTCTTATTTACCATTAAATACTGTTCATTTTTCTGTCTCCATTTTTTTAGGTACTGCCTTACATAAGAGATGATATGATGCTCTGAATTTTAAAATTTGTTTTCTTAGTTGTTTTTATGTTTCTTGCAAGTGTTGAATTCAAGTACATTACAGTGCTTTCTTAAGTCTCCAATCTCCCTCTCTCTCTCTCTGTTTTTCCACCTTCTCTTTCTGCTGTACTAACAAGCAACCGATAAGAAGGAAAACTGTCCAAAATTTTCAGAACCTGAACTAAATGTTGTTGCGGGTAATGGTAGAACTCTTTCTCTCCTCCTGTGCAATGGAGATGAATTAGAATTTTTTTATACCTCTACTTGAATCTGCATGTGTATTATGACATAAAAGTGGGGGAGTCAAAACTGGGTTCACAATCATTTATCCTTCCTGGAAAATCCCATTTTCAAATTGATGCTTTTATGCAGAACTCTCAACAAACCAATTTTTTTTGCTCCATGATGAACTCAAGTTACCATCGGTTGGGACATATTCGTCAAGTGACTGACCTTGTTAAGATTTTTGGAATAGTGAAAAGGCAAGAAAAATATGATGATTTTTATTATCATTATTTTTTTCTGTTTTGCTTAATATTTTCAGACAAGCATATTTGTGCGATTAATTGTTTATGTAACTACAGCATTAGCCACTTAATTTAAAGAAACTGGCTATGAGTAAGCCCGTTCATGAACCAAACAAGTCAGCCATGTGAATATAATCAATATTTCTAGAGCTTTACCCCGAGTTCCTCTTCGTTGGCAATGATAGTTTTTTGGAGAATTATTAATTTTTGAGACTTTGATCTAGTTATTTTTCTGTTGATATACTTAAGCACAGGATTTTGAAGTGTTTCTTGGAGCTCCATTAGTTATGCATCTGAAGGTATCTAAGCATACAAGTGGCATGTGTCCTTTTCTTGACTGTGGAGACATAGTGGTGAACAAATTGCTTGATAACTTCTTGCAGTCACTGTTTCTTGGAGTCATTTGCGCTTCAACAATCTAAAGGATAAATAAAGATGTGAAAATGCTAAAATGGGCTAAATATAATATTGTTCCCTACTTTGGACTTTACCCTCCTGTAGGTTCAGGTGGCTAATACCGTGCATATCTATTGATTCTGACACTATATCTCTATTATGAGGAATCATTTGAACTGATCAGATCATCCTTTGATGAAAGCATTTGATTTATGAGCCAGCACAGGTGAGTGATCAACTGGTAATGGAGGGATGCCTCTCTCTGTTTTTTTCGCTCCTTGTAACGTTCCTTTGAGGAGCTATGCTCATTCAATATGTCCTCGTGATATATGCATGGCTACCACTTCCATTCTAAAAAAAAATAAAAAAAATAAAAATAAAAATTTTACTGTTTTGTCAGAGCTACTAAATTCTTCACATACAATGGCTTAAGATTTCATATTCTTGGTTCTTGCATTATAGATCTGAGACAGTCCCTTTGATTTGTAATTCTTATCTAAACTGCTACGGGCTTTCAATTTAGTTTCTTTATCTGGTTTCTAGTGGGAACTAATCACTAGCCATGTGAAGGATTTACAATTCAGTAAATAGGTAGTTTAATCTTCACCATTATAGTGTTTATATGAATTGCAAATGGTATTAACTTGCAGGCACTTGGTTTCAGTAAGCAATTGAAGAGATTTTCTTGAATTACTATGTATAGATTGAGTTCACTATATACATAGCGCAATGATTTGCTATAAATGCTAAGATCCGGGAGAGGAAACTATATTGTTTCTTGGGTATGCTTGATTTGAAGATTACGTAATTTCTTGTCCTTGCTGAAAGTACGAATGTGACACAGCCTTGATTCTCTTTACATTGAGTGAGTACTCTAGGTCATGGTAGTGGGAACTAAAAAGTGAGAAGGCTCTTGTGATGTTGTGTTATTAACTGCTAGTAATTTCATGTTGACACGATTGATTTTCCTCACACAGTAATGTTTAACTAGGGGGGCAGTTTTCCATCATATTTTTTAAGCTTTTTGCAAACTAGTAATTTTACATGTAAACAATAAAATTTTTTCCTGTAATGTCCCACTTTACATGTGTACATCATTTCCAGAAGGTATGGAAGTTGGATGCGAGGAAGATAAGTTTTATTATTATTATTTGCTAAGCCTTTTATAGAGACATGCATTGACAGACTGCATATTTATTTTTATTTCATCAGAAAAGTCCAAAAAGGATCTTAGATACCATGTCTCTAAGTGGTATTTGTTAATAGATGGATGGATGCAATTTGATTTGCAGATCATATTCTTGCATTTTTTTATTAAATTAAGAGTGATAAATTATGACATTCGTTTGAACTAAATTGTTGAATATGTTGATGTAGCTTTTTATAAATAGGCAAAAAAGGTTTGGCAAGTAGTGGCTTTAACATAGCGGAAGCTTTCTAAGAGTCTGTTGATTTTAAATGAATACCAGACTAATAGGCATCAAAATTCGTTGATTCAAAAAAGAATACCGAAAATTGGAAGAAACAGCTTTCAAACAGAAAGGTTATTTTTAATTCAAATCCAAACTCTCTAAACCCTAAGATTTACATAACTATGTATAGGAAATAACTTTCAAAAAAGTCTAAAATATAATATGGTAATTTATTCTCAAAATAAAACAAATCATTAGATTTACATAAATAAGAAAATAAATCAAAACTAATATAATACCCTAAATAACGCTTAAAACTAAGTTTCCTATTAAAAATAAGTAAGAAAAATAAAAATACCAAAAATATAGAAATACAAATATGGAAAACACCAAATCTTGTTGGTTTTCATCATTCTCTCTTGGGTAGAGAAAATTCGTTCTCGAATTTGCAGTAATATTATCTTCAAAAGAATTTTTAGGTAAAAGAATTATATATTAAAAACACATGGTCATAAAATACTCATAAAAAATGTGAAATTATCCAATTTTCCTTATAATTCCCATCCAATCTGTCCAATAATTTTGGATATAAGTTTCAATTAAAATTTTTTTGATGAATTGAGAATGCGATGCAGTAAAAAGATTAATGAAAAATGAATTTTCATAATAATATTCTTCTTTCTTGTGAAACTGTATTGTGATCTGTTGCAATTCTCCGATATTATTATGATTCTCAATAGATGATGAAACTATCGTTATAGATAATAATATTTTTTCATCGGGATAATTATCAAATACTGGAGGTAAATTCCAATTGACATTTGATATTATTTCTGAGACATGAAGATTAAATATTTAATCTGTTAAAAGCTCATTTATCCATTGAGTTAACTGATCCATCACTTATATCATACGTTCCTCCATATGGTTTATAATACGTTGCTCCATCTGAGCTGTTGTGTCTCGATTATAAAAACCTCCTCTACAGGTGCAGTCTGGCATTCTCTCCTTGATGGCATGGCCTTTTAAGGAACGAGTGCAAGCTTTGATACCAACTGACATAGCGGAAACCTTTTAAGAGTCTATTGATTCTAAATGAATACCAGACTAATAGGCATCAAAGTTCGTTGATTCAAAAAAAAATATCGAAAATTGGAAGAAACAACTTTCAAACAGAAATATTATTTTTAATTCAAATCCAAACTCTATCAACCCTAAGGTTTACATAACTATATTTAGGGAATAATTTTCAGAAAAGTCTAAAATATAATATGATAATTTATTTCCAAAAGAAAACAAATCACCAGATTTACATAAATAAGGAAATAAATCAAAACTAACTTAAATAGAGAAACAAATCAAAACTAATATAATACCTTAAATAACGCCTAAAATTAAGTTTTCTATTAAAAGTAATTAAGAAAAATAAAAATACCAAAAATATAGAAATACAAATATGGAAAACACCAAATCTTGTTGATCTTCATCATGCTTCCTCTTGTCCTAAAGTTGATTTTAGTTTTGTATCCTTCTGATAAGATTTTCATCTTTATCTAGTTGCTTTTGTAACTTATGGATCTATTTTTTCATATTTTTCCTTGGATGATAATTTATCTGTCAGTCAAGTAAAAAATGGAGGATTGGCTAATTCTCGTGGTGAGATGTAAATTGTAATGCTTTGGTTGAACTGTGGGGAATATTCTGCATTAGTTGTTGAAACTTGAAACATTTAGCAAGAAGATTTTGGATCAGTCTGTGGCAATGTTAAATTTACATGCCATTTAGATGCAACCCAATTTCATCCTTGACATTTGGTGTTGAATTAATTTTGGATCAGTCTGTATATAGTGTTCTTTTTTTTATTCTCTTCATAAGGAGCTTGCAATTGGTTTCTTCAAGGGAGAAGTTTCTGGATTATCTATCTTGAACTCTCAATGAAAATCATATTGGGAGGTCTGGTTTTCTCAGTTCAGTGTCTGGGTCATACGATATCTTTTATTGGGGGGGTTGAGGTTGATGAGCTTCCTCCCTGCCTTAACCTCTCTCATCCTAAGTCCAGGTCCCCTAGGAGTGATGCTGTTTTTACCAACAAATGCTAACTGATCAACATACAATTTGTTGATCTGCTACTATTATGAAGAAAAAAATGCTAATACCTTGCTGTAGAACTCATTTATCTAAAAACATATATTCACAATTTAGTCCGTAGTTTAGTTTTTCTAATGTGAATGAAAACTGTGCCTGTGTTATCATCTTCTTGATTAACATATTTCTAGTTTTCTTATTGACGCTGCAAAATTTGAGGGTAATTTCCTTCTATAATCATCATTATTTCTTGTCATTTGTTCAATCAGAATCATTATGTTTATATAGGCTTTTCTTCCTACACAGGACACACGACATTATTAAGCCTGCTTATTTAAGAGGCATTACATGCAGAAAAAACTGCTTGGTTGTTACGGCAGAATGGGTTAAGTATCAGATGGTTGTTTGAACCCTATTTAGTATGGATTTTTTTTTCTGCAACCCAATTGATTTATTATTCACATGGGATTACTATTGTTATTGATAGTTTCTTCTTGAACTTTCCTTAGTACTGTTTCAGTTCATCAAGTCACTGTTTCTACTGTTTTCTTTCTCTTACCTTCCTTGACTATGTTCTTGCATTCTTCCTTTTTTTTTATCATTTTTATTTATTTAGAACGAAAACTTAGAAAATATACATTTCAATCTCAGTAATGCCTGGAGTTGTTTTGAAAAGTTCTGATGTTTTGGCCTCTGGGCTCAATTCTATCTTATTTTTTGATGCAAGTTAAGTTTCTTTGTACAGAATGTATCGGCAAGTGGAATACTATATTTGAGTTGAGGTGTCTGATCTACCCATTTCTACAAGTTTAACTGGAGGGTTGGCTTACCTCATTAAACTTTTTTGTGATTAGAAATTTACCTATCCGTATTCATTGTTTTCCTAATAGCCATTATAGTTTTATCATACATGTCTGTTTACATTTCCGTGAATACTTATTAGATGCTCTAAGCCTCCTCCTTATTTGCATTTGGACTGAACTGCATTTTAATAGATTTGCTAAACTAAGACAATTTTGTGTAGTTAAGTGCTTTAGCATGATGAATTTTGTAATTGAAAGGCTTGATTTTCTTAGAATTAACCAAGGAAATGGATTCAATTCCAAAAAGGGAAAAAATAAAAAGGCTAAAAAATTAATCTGTGTGGTGGTTGTGATAATTTCTGTGTTGAATGATGCTAACTATGGTTTATCCTTCTTATTGAACCACTTTGCTGAAGAAAATCAAAGCCTCACTTAAAATGTTTCATCCGTCTCGAAACTTTTCTGTTAAAATGTTATTTCCTTTTTCACCATACATAGGAGTTTTGATTGCTTTTAAGTTTAAACTCTACGAGTTAATTGAGTTTTTAGAGCAAAGCTCAGGTATCATGCTTACAAAGATGAGAGACAGACAGTCTGACTTATAGTTTCACTTTCATACACATGCATATACGTATGCACGTTCACACCAATGTGCATTTCACAGAAAATACATTATCTATGGACAATTATTGATGGAATTCCTTGAACACTTATGTTCAGGTTGGTTCTCTCTCTTCGGATCCCCAAACTTGAATTATCTTTTACTGTGGGGGACCATGGGACATAGATACTTATCCAATGGATCACAATACTTTGGGATAGATCCAGATCAGAATCGAAATCATATGGCTGCTGGACGGTTTTATCGTATGGGTATGATAACTTTGTTTTCATATATTTGCAAAATAATGCTTTCACTGATTTATATTTCTTCAACTTATTGTGTTTATGATTCTTACCTCAATGTTAAGATCAGCACTTTGGTGGGTTTTTGTCCTGGGTTTGAGACTGTAAGTTATTAATAAAGAAAGTAAAATATTTCCTTAATAGAGTGCTTTATTGACTATTTAAATGGGACATTAGCTAACATTTCATTAATTTGGTATACTTGAATATGCTACAAACTTGCAGGTTTAAGTACAACGATTTTAGATCTTGTTTAATTTTCAGCATAATTGGAGTGAATGTCTCTTCAAATATCTGATTTTTGGTCCTCAACAAACTCCTAGGTGGAATTATAATCAATTTATTGAAGTTGTGCAACTGTAAACTATCCTTTGCCTTGCAGTTACCAGGAATTAGTTATTTTTCATTCTATTTTTCCACTGCTTATTTCATGGATATTGGTTCTCTGAATGCAGGAAGAGTTTTTACTCCAGAAAATGGTTCTATTTCTCATCCTGTGGAAAGTGTTCCAACAAGTGGATATAACAGTGTGTCTCAGCTAAACCTGGAACTCAGATTAATGGAACAATCTTCTACAAATTTCGGATGGGAAGCTCCACAAGTTCATGCTTCCATGTCTGGCTCCTATCGTGAGGTCTTTCCAAATTTTCCATCCAGCAGAAGCTTTTATCCAGCACCAGATATTAATGTTGCTCATGTTCACTCTAGTCACTACAATAGCCACCTTATTCATGAAGTTGAGGGTGGTGGACTGGATGGTAGCTTCAGCAACAGAAGAGGACCATTCAAAAGAAAAAGTCCTAGTGTTTCTATACCATGTGAAAGAAGTATTACAAAAAAAATTTATGGGGCAGGAAGTTCCTCCAATTATTTTCACCTTCAGCTGGAGAAACCAATTTCAGATTATAGAGATTACTCTTCAATCTCCACCAGCTTACCTCCCCATTGGGGTGGCAGCCAGTCAATTGGCATTGATGATCCTTCAAGGAATGTGAGAAGCAGATGTAGACATGATTTGGAGCCCAATCCAACAACTCATTCATCAATTTACTCATCTCATCCCTATAGTTCTACCTCTTATCTGCGAGACAATCATCGGCCAGTGGAGGTTGCTAATTTAAACAGACATGCAACTGTTTTTGAGGAGAACCGTATTGGGGTTACTCCTGCAGGTGGAAGACTTCAACCTTCAGGTTTGTTTAAGATATATTTTCCTTCTACTTGTTCTATAGCCCACAACTCTGAATGTAATTTATAATTGCAGCAAATAATTCTACAGGCTGTGAGATGAATCAGTATTATGGAGGGAGTACTCCCGACATTGGTGGCTATTATCACCAATCCATCTCAAGGAGAAATCCTGTTTTGCCTCCACAATATCTTCATGGTATCCATTCTCAATTGTTGAGGGAGGGCCCTAGCTGCTATCCTCGAAGAGCTCTTCCTTCATATAGGAGCGATCTAATTTCTCCCACTTTGGGACAAGAACGAACTGCTTCAGAAAATGGCCAGCGGCTTCTTTTGGAAACTTGTCCTTCGAGATACTCAAGGCCATCGTTTGCTGGAGGCTGGCATAGCAGTCAGAGGGAAGGGAGGCCAAACATAGCTATTGAGAGATTTCAGTCACTTTCTAATACAGTGGATGCACACTATAGAATGAGATCTGAGGTGCGTGATAAACTATCATTGGCTTTTTCTAAAGAGCACAAGGTTAATACTCATTGAAGTTCACTGTTTTCACTTGGAATTATTGAGTCACATTCTAAATTTCTTGCAGTGTGGATAGTTGCACATCTCTCATTGACCAATCAATTAAGAATCATTTCAGCATAGAAATGAAATATATTAGAATAAATGTTGATACATATCAGTATTGAATGGTGGTTGTAAATTCATCAGAAACTATTACTTCTATAAATAGAAAGGAAGGAATGAAAAAGAAATGTGGAGATGAATTTATCAGAGTTCCATTTTAATTATTTATATATTTGTATATAGAAATATTATATAATGAAAGATCAGTTTTATTCTGATGCCTGATTGAATTTTCTTTAAAAGCATGTCCTTCACATGCCTTCATACTTGGGAGGAGGTTGGGAATTTCAAATCAACACAATGAATCAAGGAATATCATTGTTAACCTTTTAGCAGTTATTGTATAATTTAACCTGTTGTCTATTATTTTGCCAAATGTGCATTTAATTATTTAATTGTGGCATCTTCAGATGCTTCTTGGGATTCAAATTTTTTGTCTTTCATCCTATCCCAGAGGCTCTATTCCTATAGCTAAGCCAGATTTTGGCTCCTGTGTAATTGATTTTCCAATTTAGAATGGACATATAATGGTTCTCATATATTTTATCATCTGGTCACATGTTTGTTTTTGCATCTTTGCAGGGTTTTACAATGTTAGGTCGCTCATATTATGGTTCCAGAAATTTATATGATCAGTATAGGGACTTGAGACAAGACATTGACAACATGAGTTATGAGGTCAGCATAACTGAAAATGACTCCCTAGATTAATTGCATATTCCATATCTCAACTTGTAAGTACTGGTTGTCTCCTCAGGAACTACTTGCCCTAGGAGAACAGATAGGTAATGTGAACACGGGATTGTCTGATGATGTTCTTTCAGAGTGCTTGATGGAGACGATATATCCTACAGACGAGAATCTAGAGGAAGCATCCTGTGCCATCTGCCTTGTAAGTAATAGCTGACCTGCTGCTACTCGTAGATATTGATCAACTTGCATGTGACATTTAAACCCAAAATGTGAATGTTTCATATCATTAGAAGATTCAATACAAAGAAAGCGAGTCTGGATGGAGTTGAGAGGGATTATGGTCATGCAGACTTGCTCTAAAGCATTCTAAACTTATTCCCTATGTGGGTGTTTGGATCCTCAAAAAGTGTTTCTTACTATAGTGCATTAAATTTTTAATTCCAAATGGAAAATGTGTTTTGCTTATTCAAATTGGGTTTTTGCTCCTCCAAACTGGATTTTTTTTTAGGTAGCTATGAGCAGCTTATAAAAATTTCAATTGACATATTTCATTTTTGACAAAACCCCAATTTGATAATTGGGCTCCCAAACACTCTATATCCTTGGAAGCAAAATTTATTTCAAGTTCTTGGCTCTCAAAATTGCAATTGATAACTACTTGGACATAAATAAAAAGACTCGAATCCATCCACACACACTTGAGAGATTCTGCTATTCAAGGTTTTGTTTTCCGCAGCCTTTTAGAACATCATAATTGCCAATATCTTTTTTGTGAATGCATTTGATGCTATAGATTTTGCGGATTCCATCCTATCGTGATCTCTTTACCACCAACATTTTTTTATCATAAAATTATTATCCGAAGCAATCTTTAATGCTTCTGCATCTTGTTGCTGGTAAACTGTGATTGACAGGAAGAGTACAAGAAAATGGAGAAAGTTGGGACACTGAGGAACTGTGGACATGAGTATCATGTAGACTGCATCAAGAAGTGGTTGTCGATGAAGAATGTCTGCCCCATCTGTAAAGCACCTGCTCGTGGTGACAGTTCCAACGGGCAATGATGGAACTTTTCATTAACATGAACTCTTTACCTCATTCTTGTAAATATTCATGGAGATGTGAGACTATGACTGTTCATAAAAATTGTTGATTTGATCACAGAACATTATATCATATATGTCAATCATTTATCACAATCTTCGTGGTGAATACATGATTAGCACCAAGGCTGTAGTACTTGCCATTTCCCAACCATTATGTCATCAAATCAAATGATCGGTTCTACCAACTCAAATTAAAATATATATATGATTTTGGGTAAAAATGAATAAAAAATAAGAAATAAAAAAGTTAGATTACACTGAACTTATCATTAAACAAGTTAATATATAACATGTTGAATTGTTACAGCAATGAAGTGAAGAAAGCAAAGTAGGGTTTATTCTTGTATTCCATTAAAATATTGCATACTAGGAACTTTTCAAGAGATTGCCTGTCTTGATAATGCCCTTGACTAAAACATGTTTCAATGGTTTCAACATCCTTCATCCTGGTTAAACATCAATTTATATCACAACAGAAATTGGCACACTCGTTAAGCACTTGGGGTTCAATTCAATGAATTGTAAATGTGAAAGTTCACCTTTTGGAAATTGAAATCATGTCCTTTAGCTTTTTTTTTAATTCAGTGAAAGTTCACAAGAAATTGAAATCATGCTTTTATTATTGTATTAAAATTAAGCATCCTTTGTGAGGCCGTAAATAGGTTACCAACACCATATTTTTGCTTTTATCATATTAAATTTTTTGCTTCATACTTTCACTGATTTAAATGAAATCAAATTCAATTCGGTCAAGTCGAACTCAAACAGACAGATCACTTTCAAATTTGGCCATAAGCTCGCCATATTTCCAACCCATCCCTGCGTTAGTTAGCATTAGAGCCTTGGCTTGTGATACTTTGTCACTCCACTATCCACTATACTACACTATTCTGTTTCGAGTAGCAGCTGCTCTAAAAGTTGCAAGTGACTTTGAACATGAAGATTATGTCATCAGAAGTTCCTTGTCATCACCAACAAACGAACTGACCGATTATCACATTATGTACACAGTTCTCATTTGATAAGGAGAGAAAAAGAGGAAATCATGTAAATCCATGTGTTTCACATACCAAGTGTTTTCATTTTAGAGTGAACTACAAATATTCAAACTCATTCGAGATTTCCCTTGAAACTTTACAAGCAAAGGCGTGGCAGTGTAAGATTTCAGATGTCATCTGTGAGAAAAATTCTGTAGATTAGCTCTCAAATATTTCTCCATCATTGTACTGTTTGTGGACCATCTTCTTGTAATCTGCACCAAAGGAATGCTCAATTTTCAATTAACATGCCAAAGTTTGAATAACTTCTACAGATTAAACTCGTCCACATAGATCAGTGATGAAGATTGGTGCTATCTATTGCCTTCCAACATTTTCTATGAACTTGTAAGCATATGAAAGAGTAACTGGGGCTATATCTGTTGATATAGGAATAATATCTCATGCTTTTCAAACTTACAAGTGCTTTGCAAACAAGATCATTTAAATAGAAGCTCAGGTCCATCTTGATTTATATTAAACAACAGAAACGTGAAATGTGGCGATGAAGAATTCATCTGACTTTCCAACTTCCTTTATTGTTTTTTATTTATAATAAAATATTTAGAAAGAGTATAGAAAATGATTTCAAATAGCAGGAAAAGCCTTCCTCTTAAGCCCCTCCAAAAATAAATAAATAAATAAAATAAAAGGACTGTCCAATGTGATTGTATGCCCATCTGACCTTCCTTATTATTCCATAACTTCGCAGCATAGCTGTTGAGAGGACTGTCTGGATTAGGCTCTGCATAAGAACTAAATGGTTAGGTAATGACACTAACAAAGACAGTTCAAACTTATAGAAAATAAGCAGACCTCCCAATAGACTCTGAATGGACAAAAGAATGGTTCTGCAATCATAAGCTGATGACCACTTCTCCTAAAAGAAAAAATGAGAATGTTATTAGCATCATAAGAAATACATAAATAGTAGTAGTTCAATTCTAAGCACAGAAGAAAATATAACCACAGTGCCACCTATATATACGATGTATTTCTGAGAAAAATTGCCTAGACAGGAGGAACTAGACTTCAACAATCTTGGCTAGGTTTAACTGCTACAAATATATTACCTTTTACCAAAGTTTTGAACTGTTTTATCAAAAAATTTTGGTTTAAACTTTGCATGAACTTAGGTTTTCATATCGTACTTGTTTGAGACCACCTTCGATAGCAAAAGTTGAAGTTCACATTAAACTCTTCTTTATCCAAGGAAAGTGGTCTCTGTCACTCCAATACACAAGATTTACAATAGTGAAAGTTATCTCATTAATCTAATTTGATTTTCAATTATGGTTACCAATATCCAGGGGACCATTAAATGGTTGCTCCAAAGACCCAGATACAAAAGAGCGTCATCTCATCCTCCATATATAAACACCAAAAACGAAGAAGAAGAAGTAGCGAGAGAGAGAGACAACAAAAAAGACTACCACCAAGTTCATTGATACCTGGAGTATGTCTAGGCATATGTTGCCAAACTGATCAACGTTTGGATGAAAACAACTTGTCTCAAATTTGACTTGTGGTGGTTTAAAAGGGTAGTCCAGAGGAAAATGCAAAGAGAGCTTATATGATAAACCCTGGTATACAGTTCCTTTTCCACCTTCTATCGTGCCAATCCACGTGAAGATGCTCTCGCCTTCAGGAAATGCCGATACACCAAGATCTCCTCCACTCATCTGCATAAATAAACACTTTTAAATGCTCAGGAAAACATATATTCTTGAGGCTAAAGCTTCGGTAAAAGACGGAAAAAGGGGAAAAACAAAAAAAAAAAAGAAAAGAAAAGAAAAGACAACACTTGAAGCACTATAACCATTTCTAGACAATTACCACAATATATAACATGCAGCACAAATTCAGCCCAAAAATTTCCTCAAGCCATTTGATATACAAAATTTTTTATTTTATAAATTCGTTCCTATAGGCAAATACCATATACTGTTCCAAGTAATGCAGCTTAAACAGAAACTTCCTGAGATAATGCCATGCCATCAAGACATAACATGGTCAGAAATAAAAAAGTTAAATTTCAAAAATTGCACATAAGGACACCCAAGAGTGATCTCTTCCAAGATGCTCATGTTCACCACTAAGCTCAGATGATACCTGTCCATGTTATAGTACAACAGATTCCTACAAACCAGAAGTGTGACAATGAAAAGGGAAAAGAAAAAGTAGTTAAAATTTTATTACTAACACTAAGTTGACTTTTCTGATCACTGCCACATACATAATCAACTAGTTCTTTACAAATGACAGATACATGTAAGAGCAAGGCAATGCATGAAAACCAAAAACATTTATACTTCATGTCTAAATCAAGAATGTCCCATTAGGATTTCTTGCTTTTTCATGCCAATCTAGTCCAAAAATTCAAAAATGATAATCCCAATAGAAGAAGCGAATCAAGAAATAAAACTGAGAATTCATAAGCAGTACATATAAATTAGAAAAAAAGAAAGGAATTGAGATGCAACAAATATGAAAAGATTTTAACATACCATGAGAGACATCAATTCCTTCTGTAACCTGAAAAATTAATGCAGAAAGAAACATGAAAATCATAAACTTTAACTGATTACACAAAAAAAGATAACAAATTTCAGTATCATATCATATCAAGAATCAACTTTTACTTTTATAGATATCGTTTCTTTTATCTTGTTCTTTACGATTACATGATTTTCTAGGCAACCGAACACGTAGTTCAAGAAAAGAATTACAACAAAAGAGAAAAGAAAGAGACTCGCTCCACTAGACTCAACGACATTGTCGTATACCTTTGAGAAACAGAGGAGGTATCGACTGGGTTAGAAGGAGCAGTAAGCTGCTTCGATGGAGTGGCAGGTGAATGGCGCAGATGCTGATGTTGCTGCTGCGAGTTATCGACCACAGGATTTCGCCTCATCTCCATGATCACAAAATCAAGAATCAAATTTTTTTTACTACTGATCAAATTCAAAACAACGGTTGATAAGCGATCAATCAATCAATTAATGAATTTTTCATTCTTGATCGACTGATCAATCAATCAAGAAATGAACCACTTTGGATTGCGTTTTCGTTTTTGTTTCGAGAATAGCAATGGCAGCGGCGGCGATAGTGGTGGTGGTGGTGGTAAGAACTTGAAAATCAATCAATCAATCAAATTACATAATGCTGTTGGTAAGAAGTTGAGAGGATTTTCAGTTTTAAAACTTCAACCCCTATAATAAAACTAGTTCAATGATTGATGAAATGATTAAAGTTGTTTCTTGCCTTATCTTCTGCCTATCTATAAAGCAATGATTTTTATATTTGAAATTATTCATGAAACCTGTTATGCTCAGTGTCAGAAGCCAACATATGAACATAGACATTTTAATTAATATAACTCTTTTCTTTTTTTTAAATATCAATATTTTTTTTTTCTCTGTTTTTATCTCATTGCATTTATGCATACACCCAATATAGATAAAAATTTTCCATTCCTTTGTTTTCATAAGCCAAAATTAAGGAATCAATGCTAATAAATTCATAATTAGGTTAGCAGCTTAGCAATAGAGAAATTGTTAAAGAGAATAAATTGATCAACTTATGACACTTGTTATTTTCTTTAAATTCTTTTAATATACCAAAAAAGGAGAGCATATTAAGAACATTAAGCATCAATAAAACTTCATTATAATTAAAAGTTAAATCACTAATTTTCAATAATAGTAGCTAGCAAAGCTAATCTTAACTTAATAATGCACTCCACTTGTTTCTGCTTCTACTTCTAGTATTGAGAAACATCTGATTTTCATTCTTGAAAACAAAATTTCATTAGGATTCTGTTTTTTCTCCTGTACAAGAAAATGTACAACAAGATTAAGTTCATCTTGTTAAAATCCTTTTTTCTTCCTTCTGTTTAATGCCTTGATGAATTCCTGAATGTGAAATCTCTTAAGCTTACGCCAATTTCGTGTTGAGTTCGTATCGAACCTGGTGCTGGAGGCAATTGCATTATGTTAGGTTCTTGAAATGCATTTGCATTTTGGTTTCTAACATCAGGACTTCCACTACTTTCAGCCTCATCAACTTCAGGATTGTGTGCAGATTGTAAGGCTTCAGGATCCCAATTATCTGCTTCATAATTAAAATTTCTTGGAGAAGCTTGTAAGCTATTAGGAGCTGTACTGCTACGATAATTGTGCAAGAGATGGACCGGAGACATGCCATATGTAGGTGTTTGAGGCATACTTGACATTGGTGTCACAGACTCAGAATCCTTGCTGTGTTTAGCATGTTTTTTAGCAGTATGATGCCAGTTCTTGAGTGCTGCTGCTAATCGATCATTGAAGATTGTCGGTCTCATGCTTGAACCCATCTGAAATATCATACATAACAATGTCATTAACAAATGATAATAAATCAATTAGCATTTTCTTTATATATTCGTAGAATTTTGTGTTATTTAGTAATTTGCTGTTTTTTTTTTTTTTACCTGTGTCACTAGTGCATAAAGAGGCAGAGTCACATAACTGCATAGAACTTGTATTATGGCCCTGAAATGTTCCGATTTCAAATTGTGTTATTCGTATTCAAAGTTATGAAAGAATTGTCTATATGCATCAGATTAAAGAAAGTTAATTTGTATAGGCCTAATTGAACTCACCCCATTGTCACTTTGATTACAATATCTTCTGTGCGATCATGGTAGCAAGCGCCCTCTTTAACTTTCCACTGAATGAGAATGGAAGGAGAAAAAGTGATGAGCATAGAATAATTTTTCAAAATGTATGAGTTTTGGACATCGGGTTTTTGTATGCTAAAAATGATTGAACAGAATGTGATTACCAAGCTCCACAGGAAGAAAGCTAGCTGAAATGCATTCTGCAATATAGAAATTGAGAACAGAAGTAAATATATAAGCATAAGCCTTATATAGGGGAAATATTACTGTGTTCATTAGTGAAAGAAAATATTTTCGAGTAGGAAACTGTTTTGTTTCCGAGTACCTGAAAGAGAACTACATGAATAAGGAAGAGAATAAGGCGTGGGCGTCCGAACCAGAAGAGGTCATCTCCTGGTTGAACAACAGGAGCACCCTTAACTACATCTCCTCTTTCTTGAATCCTTAGCCCCATTTGAGTAATGATCACTTGTAACTTAGCCCCAACCATTAAAATTATCTGCAAAATACCCAATTTAGAGTATGAGCTTCTGATGTTGACCTACCAAATATAGGCACAAAACAAAAATTTAAGTATGAAATATAGTACTTACAATTAGGGGGATAAATGGCAGCCATAGATAAGCATACCAACCTGTCAAAAGGAGAAAAAAATTATGTAAGTTCTTGAATCATAACATTTTCACCATTTATGGTCTGCGAATTTCACCTAAAAGTAGTGCTTACCATTTGTACTTGTTAGCAGCATCAAACAAGCAATAAACCATATAACTGGAGTGATCCCAACCACAACTTTGAAGTCTTCTTCAAGTGATCTATTGATGTATTTTTGGAAGTCGAATCTTGTTTCACTTCCAGGAGCCAAATGTGCCTGAAAGACGTAACATTGCAACTCCAATTATCAATGAGAATTGAGTATCCTTGGTCAAAACAGCAGAATATATATGTTTTTACTTACCATGACAAATCCATGTCTTAGTGTCAAGTAATCAATCCTGGTAACAGATCCAAAGAACTGTCTAAAGAAACACACCTGATATTGAGATCAAAAGAAAAATAAAACAACCATAAATTTGGATCCAGAGATAAACTCTATTGCCTGAATTTTCGAAGCAAAAGTATTCAGTATCCTAGAACTAAAAGACCAGAAATTTATGCTAATTATGCAGAATTTGTCTGTAGTCTTAGTTTCATGAACTATGACCAAGTCTTGTATGAAGAAAACAATAATAACAGTTATGTTGTATTGGTACTTACAATCCAAACAAAAACTGTTGACCGACTCCATAGATTCATATGTCTCCTCCCAAATGATGTATCCCTTGCAAACCTAAACCTCTCTGGGTCTGCAAGACAAAAGTCCTTTAACAATTAGTATGAGAAGCCTAAGATTTTTTAATCAAAATGGTTTCTACTAAACTATAACATGAAATTTCGCAATATAACCGAATATGTGCTGTCAAGGCAACATCTTTAGTACAAACTAAGTAGTTCGCTAGGTACTGAGATTTGAAATGAGACCCTACCATTATGGTATTGGTACTCAATTGTCTTTGTTTCATCCTCCCATGCCTTCCACTTTCTCATCTGCAATTGAAATAATTAAGCAATAGAGATAAGTACTAATCAAGAGACCGAAAAATAGGGGAAAGAGGAAGTTATTTGTATTTGAAGTACCTTGGTTCTGCCCAAAATATAAGTAATTATGCAATAAAATACATGAACAACTGCTAACACAAAGATGAAATAGTGGAGCTGGTCAATTCCATATGCTGATACAAAGGCAACTTTACCCTGAAGTATTATTTAAAAACCAAATGTTAGAAAATCAGTTGTTAAAATTCTTTCTAACAAGTAATTGTTGATCTTAGTCTTACCTTTTCTGCGCATTTATCATTAGATTTTGTTGCTAAAAAACGTCTAGTACTTGCTCCAGTATCACCCAGGAACTGAAGAAGTCTTCGACGATTCTCACTTGAATCTTCTTTTACCATTTCCTCTTCCTTCTTCTTGCTGCAAGGATGCCAAGTAGATCCTACCCTCTTCGAAATGCAAAATTCAGAGATAGGATCTTGTAGTGCTGTTAGCAGCAAGGATATAAGTCCCATAAGCATCAACTCTGCAAAAAAATAAATAAATAAACTGAAAAGGTCAGCTATAAATGAACATAAGTTAGACAATTCACAATTGGTAAGATCTTATTTGAGCAAAAAATGAAATTTGGTTTTCACCTGCTTTAATCTTTCCAAGAGCTTCCACAAGAGCTGGCTTATGTATCTTCTTGAACCACTGTAAAAGAACAGAACAAAAGATCAAGAAGTGTCTACATAACTTCAACTCATCCTTTTACTTAACGCACAAAAAAGAAAAAATTTTAAAATATGTCCAAACAAATATTTGTTTATCTAAATAAGGGCATACCTTTTCTATCAAATGAAAAATATGTTCAATAAAGATTGAAATAGCAATCATCACAAGGCAAACAATAGCAACAGCCCATGTTGGCGTCTCGCCCAAAGAACGCTCTTTAGCAGTCTCAGCCATGGTAGTAAAAGACTTTCTTGATTCAAGAATCACCAAGAAAATGTTAAAAAGAAACCAAATGTGAAAGAAAAAGATTTTCTTGACTCAAGAATCCCCTAGAATAACCAACAAAAATGTTTAAAAAGAAACCAAAGATTTTCTTGATTCAAGAATCTCCAAGGAAACTGTTAAAAAAAAAAAAGGCAATTGTGGAAGAAACTAAAAGAAATGATGCTATAAGCAGAGAGTTCTTGTGCACTTCAATTAAGTTCTTTTTGTTCTTTTAAGAGACAGGGATTGTGTTCTGTATACATATAAGAAAGATATAAGAAGCAACACTATTAGAACAAAAACTTTGACTTTTTCAGAGAGAGAGAAGAAGCATAAGCGTGTCTCAACTAAACTCTATCCAAGTTGAATAAGGAAGAAAAACAAAGGCATAATAAGAAAACCAAAACAATCAAAAACAAGGAAGGAGAAGAAAATTATTTCCTTAATTGATGGAGAATTAATCCTAATCAGTTAACATGTTCAGTTAATCTTGTAATGAAATTTTATATAGACTTGTGAATGGAGTAGAAATAGGGATCACAATGGAGCGGAAGGGGAGTCATCCATCTTAGTGGGAATCTTTATTTTCGTCATTTTTATTTTTATTTTTATGAAAAATCTTTATTTTTATTCTTGTCTTACATACGAAAGGACAGGATAATTTACTTTTTATTTTCATCCCATTTTCACGGGATTCTCGTCCTCACGAAAATCTTTATTTCTCCATTAAATTTTATATTATTAAATTTATATGTATTTATAAAATTCATAAATAATAATTAAAAATAAAAATAAATTTATTTAAAAAATATTAATAAAATTTATATACATAAAATATCAATCAAATATAATTAAAATATAAATAAAATGCGTCTAATGTATTAAATATATTTTATAATGTTATTTAATAAAATATTAAAAAATATTTAAAAATATTTTATAATTAATAAAATAAAATTAAACTTTTCACTTTTTTATTTTTATAAAAATTCTAATACATAAATATTATATATATAAGGGTAATTAAATAATTATATTATATATTTTTATATAATTATAATATTGAATTCCTATAAAGAGGGGATGGGATGGGGATGGGCTAAGGGGAAGAAATATTCCCATTTTCGCTCTTATAAAAAGATAAATTAGAAAATTTTTATTCTATTAAAATTAAATTCCGTGAATAATGAGAATTTTTCATCTTATTGTCATATTTCATTGTCATTTCTAAATAGAAAAAATTAAGTGAATCAGCATGTGTATTATAATATATATTTTATAATTTAACAGTAATTATTTTTTAATATATTTAATTATTATTGATTATTTTATAATTGGATGATAGATTAAATTAGGTTATGGTAAAAAATTTTGATGAAAGCAAGTGGCAATTAATTTCTCCCTCAGTTGACCATTTCCATTAAAAATAACACGTTTTCCTTTTTCTTGAAGTTTGTGCGCTTTGCATTTAATATTTTTTAATTAGGCTTTGATTTTAATTCAAAATTACAAACTCACAATTTCAGAACTAATTTAACGTCACTATGTCAAAAGTTATTTTTTTCAAAAATAAAATAAAATTATAAATAATAGAATACAATTAAAAAAATTGTATATCTTTTTTTACTTATTCTTTCTTTTTTATTTTATTTTTTTGTTTTGAAATGGCTTTCAATCTAAGTTTAGAGGGTTGAGGGTTGAGGGGGACTGTATATTTTTACACAACAGTTTTTTATGTGTCTTATTTTACCTATTTAAAAAATTTTAAAAAAATTTTAAAAAATTATATTTTGATAGTTTTTTATTTAATGAATGTATTGATATATTTTTTATGTTAAACAAAAATCATTTGGATTGAAAAAAATACATTAGAAATTTTATATATTATATTTAACGGTCTAAATTTAACGCATTTCTAATGCATTTTTTCATGTCCAAATGATTTTTGTTTAGCATAAAAAATGCATCAATAAATTTATTAAATAAAAAATTATCAAAATATAATTTTTAAAAAAATTTATAAAATTTTTTAAATAGATAAAATGGGGCACATGAGGGACTGCTCCCCCCTCAACCCAAGTTTAGATTAGTAGGCAAAGCTTTTATTTATTTATTTTTTTGACCGGTGTTTGTTCTTTAATTCCTTGCACAATCAAGAAAAAAATAGAAAAGAGAAAAAGAACAATAATATTAGATTTAGAGGGTGTTTAGATGTCCTTAAAATAAATATCTAATGTCATTTTAAAATTTAAAAAAAATTAAACGAGATTTTGAAGTGTTTGACAGATTAATTTAAAACAGCGTTTTAAAACTTAAAAATAAAAAAAAAAAATTAAACTATACATGCCAACTTATTTTGAAATGGCATTTTTTAAAATTCTATTTACATTCAAACACCTCCTTAGTGGGCAACTTGTTGCAAGATTGAAGTTATTGTGGTTGAGGTTGTATTGATTCATAGACTTTTAAAACCAATAATCAATTTGCAGGTTTCCTAAGTTGGACTGCCAAAGACAAAGAAATTTGTAGATTGAGTCTAGTTTACTTTATCTTTTCAATTAGGGGGTTTGCGATTGGGAAAAAATGGTTTCCAAAATTTTATTTAAATGTTAAAATTAATAGGAGAATAAATAAAAATATAAAATGCTAAATTTTTCCAAATTTTTTACTTCAAATAATAATAACTAATTATTTAAAATGATTAATTAAAAATTATACTAATTATATAAATGATAATATAGATTTTTTAAAGTAGTTTGTAACATGTCTTCTAATTTCATCCATGTCCTAAGCCAAAGTGAAAGTTGTACAAAGTTTTGAAACTTTTCAAAAGGTCATTTTATAATGTACAAGGACAATTCCCATATTGCACAGTGGTTGATGGAAAAGTTCTTGAGAAGTTAATGCCAACTTGGTAATTACTCCTGAAGGGAAATGAATAGGACATATATTTATTGCGTCCAATGCATTAGGACATATAACAATTGATTACTAATTTTATAATAATTTAATATAAATTAAATGATTTAAAAAAAATATATAATTAATTTAATATTAATTAATTAAAATTAAATAAAAATATATATAATTAATTAGATATGAATTAATTGAAACGAAATAAAAAAATATGTGTTCAATTAAATATAAATCAAATGAATTCAACAGAAAAATATGTGATGAATTAAATGAAATCAATAAAAAAAATATGTGATTATAATTACTTAAATTTAAAATAATATTTAAAATTATATTTCAATAAAATATATATCATAATTTATTATGTTTATAATATTGATGACTTATTAATTTATAATATAAATATAATTATATAATTATTTAATAATTTTTTTAAAAAAATATTTTATTAAATTTACTAATTTAATTTATTAAATTAAATTAAAATAATAATAAATTATTTTCTAATAAAAATTATTAATTTATCGAAAATTAATTTATTAAAATTTTACTGTATATCTCTAGAAAAAAAGATGTCAGCCTATTTGCTTCAAAATTCAACCAACAAGAGAAGAAGTCTTTTCCCCTCATACCCGCCGAGAATGAGCAAGTCAATCAACACAATCTGTTTGACAATTTAGTTTATAATCAAATCAGAAACTTTGAAATGAGTAAATCAATAATTAAAATGATGAAATTTTCACAACTCTAATCCAATGGAGGCTAAGTAAAATAGTGGTTGTCTGAATTAAATTAGAAAGTTCCACATGCATCTTTTAGCAAGTGACTTTCTAATTTACTTTGAAAGTGATCTTCATGAGAAGGGTCTTATTCCTAATTTCATCAAATATCTTACTCTATTTCATTAGTTCCTACATTCTATTTTGTGCCATTTATTATATTTTTTAATTAATTTTTATATATTATAAAAAGTGATATTATAATATTTTTTATTTATGTTTTATATAAATAATAATAATAATAATAATAATAATAATTATTATTATTATTATTATATATTTCTAAACATTTCTTCTTATTCATATTTTTAATTTTTAATTTTATATATTAATATAAAATTCAGATTACTCATCATAATATTTAATAAAAAAAATTATAAAATAATATAATATTGAAAACAATTAAATTTTATTAAAATTATTATTTTATTCTACTTATTTTTATTTTTAGTGTTACTTTCTATTTATTTTTATTTAATTTGTTCAAATAAAATTATTATATGAATAAATAAATATTTAAAAAAAAAACTCTTAATTTTTTATATTTAATACATTATTAATTACCTTTTATTTATTTTAATCATTTTATTAAATATTTAAAATTATATAAAAAATTTATAACTTTATAAAAAATAAATATAATAATTTGTATAAAAATAATTTAATGCTTCAACTTTAATATATATACATATATATATTAGATAACTTTTCTAAAAAGTGCCCTATTATTAATTCCGAATCAATTTATCACCAATCTATATTATTTTATACATATGATGAAATATATCATTATTATTTTTTATACTGAATATATAAATTTATCTCATATATTAAATTAATAAATAATAAAATATTTTAATTAATATAATTTATTTATTTATTTTTTATCTAATAAAATAATATTAATATTCTTTTTTAATTTTATATTTTATTTTATTTTATTTTATATATTTTTATTTTATTAAATTAATATATACGGTAAGAATTTTCGACAACTACTAAGAATTTTTATCTTATTGAGGCAATTGTTTGACCTAAATTCTAAGTCAAGCTTTCATGCATTGACCTTCAGTTATATATATATATATATATATATATATATATGTATATGTAATAATTGGCCCTTATTCTCTATACTTCATTTTTTTTTTCAAATTTTATTCAAATTATCTGCTATTAATTTAAAGCTTAATAGCTAACAAATCATAAACTTTAATTAAATTTTCAATTTTCTCATAAATTTCAAAACGTTTCAAATTAACATATAATTAAAGTTTATGATTTTTGTTAATCATTTACATGTAATTTTATTTCTTATAATTTAAAAAATTTAATACATAGGGTTTTTTTAATTTTTTATAAAATTATCTTAAACAACCAATAAAAAAGAGCATATAATTTGAGAGTGAAATTTATAATAAATAAACCTACTTGATAAATTGGTTTGATTGATTTCATTCCAATTAATTGGATTTGAATTTTTTTAATTAAGTCTTTTAATATTATGGCTAATAAATTGATTGAAAAATATATAAAAATTAAATGTGGCTTTTTTTAGAGAATACCATAAATTTTTATTTATAATTAAAATAGTATATATTAATTTGAAAATAAAAATATAAAAGTACATTAATAAGTATAATATAATGATTCGAATTTTTCAATATTCTATAATAATATTAATAGCGTATTAAAATTGATAACTCGATGAGAAATGTACTCTATTTTATGACTATTAAGCCAAAAATTAATTATCTTTATGTTTTTTAATAAATCTGATTGTTTAAATAAGAGATATAAAAGAAATATAAAATTTTCATTAAGTCATTATATGTATGGAGCATATTGGAGAAAAAATTTAATAATCAAATCATAAAGTTGATTTTTTCCTTTTTTTGGCCTTTTATTTTTCATTATTATTGTTGTAATTATCAAGTGGGATTTTAAAATTTCATCTCTATTTTAATATTCATTTCTTCTTATTAATATTCATTTCTTATGATGACTTGATATCAACATAAATGTCACTACTATAGGATTAATATTCATTTCTTCTTTTTAAAATAGCAAGTTCTTGTCATCCTATTTTAATAATATTTGGGAATTGGGAGTGAAATTGAACTTTGATTTTGTATTCAAATTCAATAAGAAATGTATTTTTTATTTTTTGAGAGAGTGATATTGAAACTACAGAAATGATTTTTAGAACTACTTCTTCTTTACTCTTGTTGATTTTGAAAAGTTAATCTACCTTATTAATTTTGAAAATTTAATTCATCATTATTTTCTTAAAATATAATATTTTCCTTTTATTAATTCTCAATAATAAATAAAAAAAAAAACTTCTCCTTCAAAAGAAAAAAAAAATCACCTATTGTTATTTCAATTTTGTTAAAATAAAAAAAAAATCACATTTTAATATTTTAAATATATTTTCATTATATATAATAGATGTTGAATCATTGAAAATATAATTTTTTCATGGAGAATTATGTGAAAATACTTAGTAATTTATATTAGAATGTGAAAAATATTTTAATTTTGAAGAACTTCAAAAAATGTGAGTGCTACTATTAATAACAATGAAAAAAACTACTAAATATAATTGAAAAAAAAATATGAATTTGATATGAAAAATAAATTTTTTTATCTTTTTTAATATTGGATATGACATTTAAAAATTTTATAGTTTTAGCTAGATGGTTCAAAAATTATTTTCATTCTGAGTTGCTATTAATTTAATATTTGAAAAATATTATAAATATATTAAAATTTTACTTATTTTTTATAATTTTGAATAATTAATTGTATATGTTTGATTTGAAATTCTTGAGATTATTAATAGAAAGAGAAAATATTATATTTTTTTATCAATGAAAAAATATTAATTGATTGGATTAATAAACAAAAATTCTTATTAGCAATGATAATTTAATAATTATTTTGAAGTTACAATCAATTATTTTTTAGTAAAAATAAAAAAAGAAAAAGAAAAATGAGATAATAATAATAATATTATTGTATGGTATTTTAAACAATTAAATAAAATATATGGAAAAGATGTTATTGATGGAAATAGCAATTTATAAAATTATTTCAATTTAGCCTTAAAATTTTTAAATTATAAATTTTTTTTAAAATTGTTAAAAGGATTTTTATAAAATTTAATAAATTTATGTTAATTACTTATGATAATTATAATAGACGTAAAGTTAACATTAATATATTTATTATATTTAGAGAAAAAATAATATTTAATTTAAGAAAAATTAATAAATAATTTTAACAAAATAAAATTCAACCAATTCAATTAGTGGTAATTTATAAGTTGTGAATTGAGACAAAAGAAGAGGACTCAAAGTCACTTGAGAAATCAGATTTCCAATTGCAAGTTGAATCAAAGTCCAGGCTAGGGGTCCAGGAATTTATTGTGTACTGTTTAACACCAAAGTCTATGGCCCAGGACTCCTGCAGGTATTTTTTGTCCACTGCTTAACACTGAAGTATAGAAAACGATGAAGCACGTAAACTTGAAACGTAAATGATGGGAGTATAAAGACTATAAATAGACTTTGGTTGAGAGGGTTCATTATATTTTTACATAATAGTCTTTTACATGATATATTTTAGAAATTTAAAAATTTTTTATAAAAATTTTTAAAAATTATAATTTGATAGTATTTGATTTAATCAATCCAATAATATATTTTATGTATTAAAGAAAAATCAAATGAATAGCAAAAAATATATTATAAATTTTGTATATCAAATCTAATAATTTAAATTTATCGTATTTCTAATATATTTTTTTTCTATATATTTGATTTTTGTTTAGCATAAAAAAATATATTATTAGATTCATTAAATCAAACATTATCAAATTATAATTTTTAAAAATTTTTATAAAAATTTTTAAATCCTTAAAATATATCACATAAGGAGTCAACCCATAGACTTTCACCATAAGAATTCATTAAACATCTAATACAAGGCAACATCATTTCTTTTTCGGGTTGAGAGATTGTTGTGTCAAAAATATAGTTGCCTTTGCTGTGTTGATTTTTTAGAACTTAAAATATTTTTATAAAAATTTTTAAAAATCATAATATTATAATATTTATTATTATACATATTTTTTGTATTAAATAAAAATTAAATAGATATAAAAATATATATTAGAAGTGTGTTAAATTTAAACCATTAGATTTTAATGATCTAAATTTAATACACTTATATTATATTTTTTAAATTTATTTAATTTTTGTTTCATACAAAAAATATATCATTAGATTCATTATAATAAATACTATAATATTATGATTTTTAAAAATTTTATAAAAAATTTTTGAACTCTAAAAAATCAACACAATAAAAATTACTGTATTTTTAACCCAATAATCCTCTATACCTTCTTTTTCTCCTAAAATATTTTTATGGCTACTGCTTTCTCACCCAATTAATAGCATCCATGGTCAAAATATGTGTTGTGCCACTGTGAAGTCTTTTTCTTTTTATATCTCCCTCTATATTTCTAAAACACAAGATGTCATAATTACCATAATATAAATGAAGGCTCCCCTTTTTGTGAAATAGTTTCATCTGTCCAGATTATCTATTTTATTTTTTATATTATATTTTTTTATATATCACATCAATTTTTAAAATATTTTAAAATAAATAATTTTTTTTTGTAAATAACATGATGAGTAAAAAAAAAATGAAACAAAAAATAAAATAAATAAGAAAATAGAGAGTTGGGATTGTAGTTTCATAAATTATAAATTTACAAGAACTAAGATCAACAGCTAAGGATATCAAATTTTAAAAAATGGAGTGATGAATGCATCAAATGCATTGAATTTGATCTCTGAAATTTCAAAAATGGAACACTTATCAATGTCATGAGGTGGAGAGGGGGAGAGTCATTTATCTGAACAGAAAGGCCAACAATATTAACCTTTGTATATAGGAGCAAAAGAGACAATAATTATGAAATATACCCAATAACTAGTCCAGCCAACTCACTTTACCTTCCAAAGATTAAAATTCATAGGCTCAACGGGATGCAAGAGTTATGACTTTAGAGCAAATGTGATTAGTGTTTACATATATATTAGAAATGAGTTCATTAGTATTTACTCAAATGTTTTTGGAGAATCTAATTAAAAAGTGTTACTTCAAAATTAATGATGTTATTATAATATTTGGGTGACGTTATTGGGGTTGAGGGGGGTTGCTGTGTATTTTTACACAGCAGTCCCTGATGTGTCTCATTTTAGTTATTTAAAAAATTTTATAAAATTTTTAAAAAATTATATTTTGATTGTGTTTGATGTAATGAATTTATTGATATATTTATTATACTAAACAAAAATAATTTGGATATCTAAAAATGCATTTTAAATGCGTTAAATCTAAACCGTTAAATATGATACATAAAATTTATAATATATTTTTAGCTGTGCAAATAATTTTTGTTTAGCATAAAAAATATATCAATAGATTCATTACATTAAACACTATCAAAATATAATTTTTTAAAAATTTTATAAAAATTTTAAAATAACTAAAATGGAACACATCATGACTGTGTAAAAATACACAGCAGCCCCCTGAACCCATGTTATTGTCAAAACATAAATTATTAGGATAAATCAAAGTTTTTTAATAACTTTTCGATTCATAAAATTATCTTTGTATTTAATATATTAAAATTATTTTATATATATTTAAAATATTATTAATTAATAATTAGTAATTTAAATATTTCCTTTGTATTTGAATATTACTTTCCATATATTTTTTTTTAAATGAAAGAAATTAACGTGCACAAAATCATCAATATTAAATAAAATAAGAAAAGTATATATAAATTATTAAAATTTAAAAATAAAAATAAGTTATACTTACTTGCATAAAAGTAAAAGTAAATTAATTATGTTATAAAATTTCATATTTATACTCTAGTTAATACTTAAAATAATACTTTAAATAAAATAAAAAAAATAGTTAAATACATAATTTTTAGAATGATTATAAAATTATTAATAGAACTTTTTTTAGAATCACTATAAAAAATAGATATTTTAAATATTTTTTAACAAAAATAAGTAAAATAAATATGAAAAAATAAGATACTAATTATTTTTAAGAAAAATGTGAAACATTGAAATTTTTAAAATATTTTTATTTATTAATTTTAATTTAATTTTGAAATTTTATTATTAATTAATATGTAAAATTAATAAAAACTATATTTTAATTACTGTATGTTTAAAATTTACATAGAAAAATAGATATAAAATAAAAATTTACATAGAAAAATAGATATAAAATAAAAAATATAATTAAGATTAATAAAAATATTTTTAAAGATATAAAAGATAAGTCAAAAGCATTAATCATAAAGATGATTTTGCTCTAACCTTAACAATTTATGCTATGACAATAATTTTACCCTTGTATTTTTGGGAATTAATTTTTTATTATAATAATTTAAAGATTAAAATATAATTTGATTTTAGAGATTTAATAATTAAAATATAAATGAAAATTTTATGTATATATAAAAAATTAATTTTGTTATTTAAATTAATAATAATTCTCATAAATGAATAGATGTGTGAATTTTAAAAGTGTAAAAGAGAATCTATTAGGGAAAAAAATATAGTGGGATCCATCACCATATGCATATGTACTAGAATTGAACAAGCTTTATGCATTTAAAGAATTAAACCAAATGTCAAAATTAGGGAAGTAAATAAAGTGAAAGTAGAAAGATGTTGTTGTTGGTATGGATAAATAACCTTTAGAAATTAAAAGTGAAATCCATCTTTGTTCAAAGAAAAGTAAAAGAAAGAACAAGAAGACTCTGTAAAAAAGAAAGAACAAGAAAGAAGATGAGCTTCAAACTTCCAATATGCCCACCACAACCATATGATAATGTACTACCAAACAACTTAATTGTCTCATCTTTAAACCACAGACAAACATAACCCACTGAATTTTCATTTTTACCAAAGCTCTTCTTTCTTGTCATGCCACCATCTCCACCTGTTCAAAAGTAAAATCTAAAGTATTATTATTTCATACAAGAAATATTACATAAGATGAAAATGTCATTTACAAATATCAAGTATGAAACTGATAAATATTATGATTTAATATAAATAAAAAATAAATTCAAATAAATTAAATATTATCAAATATTTTCTATAGAAAAAAATATAAGTTGAAATTTAAAAACTCTTAATTCAGAATCTCAATTTAATCATAGAAATTAAGGTAAATATTTGTTTACACTGAATGTAGAGATTTAGTTTATATATCCAACTAATAGCTGATGAGATATTTTAATTAATATAATTTTTTTATTTTTTTTTTCAATAAAAAATATGAATACCATTTTTATTTCATATATTTTTTTCTTATTGAATAAGTGTATATACTAAACATAAGTAAGTCTTTTATCGAAATTAGATTACATTGATAAGACTCACTTTTGAGTTTGAGATAGATATCATATATTTTGTCAACAAGAATATTATTAGATAAATGTTAAATTCATTTTCTAACTCATAACAGGTAAAATCATTGTTAAGGCAAAATTAATTCAAAGTTGACATGAAGTATTTTCTCTTTTTCTTTTTTAATGGAAGGAACTCAAACAATAGATAATAATTTTCATTGATTTTTTTTTAATAAAATAAAATAAATGTAAGTAATGGGTATGTGATTCACTGACCAATAATAATCCCATCTGGGTTTGACTTTGCTCATTCTGTTTTCTCCATAAGGGTAATCAGTTTCAGCCCTTTTAGTATTTCGGAAAGCACAACATCCAATTGAATAGATCCCAATAAGAAGTATAAGCATCACAATATTAAGGACTGAGAGCTTATGCCAATCCCTTCTCACATCTTCAAGCACTCCAGCTTTGCAAGAATCACATTCATAACATAGTAAAGTTGGGGCATTATTCCATCTATAGCAATCTGGGTCTTGGGGCACCAATGTTGCCATGTTGTAGTTACATGAAGTTGGTGGCTTGCAACATCCAGACTGCACCCCAAAAAAACAAAAAACTCACAAATTTAACTTGAGTTAGAAAAGAAAAAAGAAAAAGAAAATTGCATCAAAATTTTGAAATTGCAAATTCGAACCTAATCAGTAAAAAAAAATATTTTTTTTATTATTATTATCAAACTGATAATTCAATAATCAAATACAAAATTAATAAATACAGAGATAAAGATTACCTGAATAGGAGACATGTCTTTCTCCATATAATCAAGAGGAGTCCAAGAAGCAAGCTTGGCACAGGTTTTGGAACCCAATATGCAACTTCTAATTGTCCTCCAATAATCAGGATCTTTAACTCTCTCTCTCAACCAAGGAGAATAATCTTCAAGCCTATATTCCTTATAAACCCTACCAGGAACATCCACGCCACCACCTTGGCTAGTCACAACAAATCCAAATATAGTCAAACCCATTAAGGTTGCTATAAGAAACAACATAACCACCAAATAAACCCAAAGAGCCCAAACTACATGAAAACAAGCTCCAATGAAGCCAGCTAGTGAAATTATTAGCACAACAAAACCCACAACTAGAAGTGGGGTTTGAAGGAAACTTTCACAAGTTGTGCTACTCTTTGCCATCCATAAACCTCCACCAATTATTGGTATAGATGCCATGAGAGTAAAAAGATTCAGGAAACCAATAACTGTGTTGCTAAATCTATACATTTCTTTAGTCTAATGTGTTAATTTTGTGTGTTGCACCACTAGTTATTATGCTCTCTAGCTACCTATCTTTCTCTCTTTCAATTTCTCTTTATCTAGTTTCTTGCTTCTTTTCTTGTTATGGTGCATTCTTTCTTCAGCTTTTTTTCTCTTTGAATGGGTGGCAATGCTTTTCTTTATTATTATATTATATGCTCTCTAAAAGATTCAAGAATTCAAAATGTTTGGCACCTTTCTCTATTTGCTTTCCTTGTGCATTAGTGTATTAAGAAAAATGAAAAAAAAAGAAAAACCTTTATTATTGATGTATATTGTAGAATCATACTTCTTAGTGAGTAAGGAACTTTGTTTATCTTATTATTTGACTAAATTATCCTGTAATACTATAAGAAATAATAAAATTAATGGCCAAAATATTTTATTTTTAAGTAATTAGGTTTTAATGTCAAAAAATGAGTTTTGATCATATTTTATTTTAAACGTGATTTCAATCGAATTTTTTTAAATTAAAATGAATATCTTATTTTAAAACTATTTTTCAAAACTCATTTTTAATAAACTCGTTTTCGTTATTGAATTATCAAACCCCTAATAAGATATAAATTGGCTTGAGTCTTGTTTCCTTTGCCAAACTTTCTTTTGAGAAAATACATAGTATATTAGTAAAGGCATCAATTCAAATATGCAATACCCAAGGCAAGAAAAGAATATATAGTATAATAGGCAATTAGGTAATTTCCATGTTCATGGCTTTGTGAATTGCTTTTTGGGTATGGACTCTATTTTAGCTTTCTTTTAAAGCATAATCAGACTCAGAATTAATTAGGTTATATCTATGGGAGAGAAAGAGAGAGATCATATAGAATATATTTTATTCTTTCTCCTCTTATTTTCTCACATTCTTTGTTTAATTCCCTTTTTGATCCTCTTTACGGCTTCAGTCTCCACTACATATACCCTCTTTTCTTAATGACTCAAGAAATTATCCCAATTGCCATATCAAATTAATTATCAATCAAAAATATGATTTAATTAGCTAATTAATAAATTAATTGCTCTATCATGCTATGTAGTTTTCTAGTTCCTAAGTAAATGACAAGACTGAAGAACTTTTCTATGTACTTTTTTGTTTTTGCCACGTTAGTGAGTAGGATTGAGAAAAAATTGGAATTAATTAAAAATCGAATTGAATCTAATTTAATTCAATAGGTTGGATTCGGTTTGGTTTATTCTTTTATAAATTTTGCTCGATTTTTCTTTTAAATTTAAAATAATAAAATTGATCGAAATATATATATATATATTTAAAATATATATAAATTAATAATTATATATTTATTTTATTAAAAAAATTGAAATAACCGAATAATCGAATCAAAATATGTCAGTTTGATTTAATTTAATTTAATTAATTTTATAAATATTTTGGTTTAATTCGATTCAGTTTATTTTCAAAATTTCAATCCGATTAATTCAATTCATCTAAATTTCGATTCAATTTAAATCGAACTGACTGAATGCTTACTCTCCTATTAGAAAGAAATTAGTATAAAGAAAGATAAATAAGCTACAAATAATTCAAATTTGAATTTTTTTAGTTAAATTTTTTTAATTAAATTGTTTTTATATTATTAAGGGCGGAGTTAAAAAATTAATTTTGAATAGATAAAAATTAAATAAATTTAGTGAGCTGAAAATTAAAAATTAATTAAAAAATATGAGAGAAAACGATAAAATAAAAAAGGTAACTGATTTTGATCCTATAAATCAAAATTTTTTCATAAATTATTAATTTTTTTTTTATTAAGATGATTGGGATCCAACCGGACCCTTGAATCACTACATCCTGCATATTCTACTAAAGTTTTTCTTTTAATTATATAACATTAATTTTTAAATTTTATCAATATTAAATTCTCTTTTTAATACTTAAACTTAACATTAATTAAGAGTTACAGAATTGATAATTAAATGGCTACTCTTCACCTTATATTAGTTAATGTTCAAATCTTAATAAAATCATATACTATAAGAATTGTATTTTCTTTTAATTATCATTCAATCTCTTAATATTGTGTGTAAGATCAATTTTTTATCAAATTAAAAGTGTGAAAATAATATGATTTGATAATCCAAAATATCATTTTACTAAAAAAACAAAAAAAAATATTTAAATAAGCATTGTGACTCAATAATTAAGTATTTATATATATCATAATATAAAGAATTGGAAATTCAATATTCTAATGCATGTATAACAAAATTATATACCAATATTATTAATTTAATTAAAGCAAATTAATGGAGAAGCCAATATCTATTTTGACTTCTCTAAGTTAACATTGCTTTTATGTTTAATAAAAGATTATATTAAAGTCTAGACCTAGCTATCATACAAACACTAATCATTAACAACACTACAAAAGTTGTGAAGCTAAATGATCAACTAGTGCAAAAAGGTTTTGGCTTGCAAATTATTAATATTGGAGGGATAAGGATTCAGCAAGCAAGTAGGTATACGTGTAATTAAAGTTGAGATACAGTCATGTAAATTCATTTTTATGTGAATAAATTCACTTTTATGTAAGTAAAAGAAATATATTCTCGTCTTACCTAATAATTTCTCCAACAACAATATCACTTAATAAACAGTTAAGATCAACTAATTACAGAAATTAATTTGATGGTATTGATCTTGCTTATACCTTTATCCCACGCATATGGATTCAAATAAAGGGTCTTACCATTGGATCGGACCCGAAATGGGCCCACTTCTTCAACCCCAATGCCACGGATGAGCAACCAGGGCCACCATTGAGCCGAAAGACAAGTGGCCATGATTTGGGCTAGACCATCTTCGGGGCCTCAATAATCAACCAATAAAAGAGGGCTCAGCCCGCCATCGGTTCCACAGTAATGTAGCCAGGGTATTGAGAGAAGTTCAAATTTGAAGGTTGTCCTGGTCACCTGATGATCCTATCCCTCTCTTGCTCTTTATGGTGGTGGTAGTAGTGGCCGTGGCCATTAGAGATCAAAGTGTAAAGCAAAAGAATAGCAAAACTCTTGAAATAGATCAAAGAGCAAGAAGAGCTCTTAATGAGAACTTTCATAATGTGAAATTAAAGTTAGTTTATGAGGTTTTTGACTCTTTTGAAAGTGTTTTAATTGATTTTTTTTTTTTTTTGTGCCAAATAACTTTAATAGTCTCCTTTAGTTGTGATTGGAGTAGAACTAAAGGAATGCCCAATTTTCAAAAATTTATGCAATCTCCAAAGATAATTATGTTATTATGTTGTGACTTTTTTCATGCAAACTCTACTTGCTTTTGTTGAATTACAAGTACATTTGGTATAAATTAATCAACCTCATGTATACTCATATAAGTTATGTAATATTCAATGTATTACAAGTACTTTAAATTGTCAATGCGCTTTTAATTTAATTTGAATTTTTTATCTCATTTGTCTTATATCATTTTTTATTAATTATATTATTTTTTTTCATACGTCTCAAAATATTTTAACAATTAATATTTTTTATAAACGATATGATATATAAAAAGAGATATGAAATAAAAAAAATATAATACAAAATAAAATAAAGAATTCTTTAATTTAGTAATATTAAAATTATTTGAGTTAATTTAATATAAAATACATAATTTTTAAAAATTAAAAAAAATAACATTAATACACTTAAATTAAAAATTTTCTTTCTCCACTACTCAATAACGGCCTCAACAATCAAAAAAATTATAGTTTTTTTTTTCAAATAAAACAGTAGGAAAAAAAAAAACAAATAGCATTTTGTTCTTAACACCTTAATTTATATAGTATTTTCATTCCCAAAATTTTAAAATATAATATATATTAGTCATTCAATTATTATATCATATAATTTCAATTACTTAAAATTTTATAATGAAAAAGTTAGTTTAGGAGATAAGAGTACTGTTTTCAAAACAATAGAGACTAAAATGCTGATTACGATAAATTTCAGTAATGTTATATTATTTTTTTATACGAATACATAAAAATATTAATTAAAATTTTTTAAAATATAAATAAGAAAATTATATTTTTAACTATTAGCAAGTATTTTTATAATTATTTTATTTTTAATAATTTTTTTTTTTTTTTATAAAAGTTATCTTTTGAATTCAAAAAGTTATAATTTTAATTTTTACCTAAAAATTAGCTATGAGTTATAAGATTGAAAATTAAATATTTCTTCTATTCCAAAAAGATAATTATGTTTAATTTTACTCGAAAACTAAGAAATTTAATTATTTTCAGCTTATCATATTGATTTTGTCATTTTTTTCTAAAATATTATTGCCTAAAATACTTATATTATACACTTTCCAATAATTTTTTATTTTTTAATACTTATAATAATTAAATCATCCATCTTAATTAGCTTTTATAATATTCATCCGGCATTAAATAACCCACCATATAATAAATTTGAAGAACTACTTCATCTGTTCTAAAAAATAGTTTTGTTTTGTTTTACTTATGCATTAAAAAATTTAGTTATTTTTAATTTATCATATTAATTTTATCACTTTTTCCTAAAATATCCCTATTTAAAATATTGATATTATACACTTTTTTATATTTTTCTATTTTTCAACATTTACAATAATTAAAATATTCTTATTTTTAGTTAAGACTATAATTTCAATATAAAAAAATAAAAATGTAATTAATATGTATGATTATATTGATGTAAATTAATAAATAGTATATTTGACATTTATTTACTAAACTAACATAAAGGAAACAAAACTATATTTTGAGACGGGCGAAAAAGAAAAACAATACTATTTTTTTGGGATAGAGGGAGTATTATATTGAAATACTAAAAAATTATTCTATCAAATTTGTAATTTTAATATAAAAAAAATAAAAATATAATTATATATGTGATATATTAATATGAGTTAATGAATGACATATTTGATAATTACTTACTAAATTAACATTTTAAAAAATAAAATGATTATAATTTGGAATGAACAAAAAAAAAAAAAGACTATTATTTTGACACGGGGAAAATAGAAAATATATTAATTGAATTTTATTTTTATTCATAAAAGAATTTTGCAATTTGATCATATAATGCTTTTTTTGGGCGGAAGCACTTTACTAATGTAGAGCCACTAAAAGCAACTACATATAGTTAATGATAATCATACAGTTCATGAGTGAATTTCATGTGAATTCATTAATGTAATAAAATTTCTGCATTGTTAAGTAAGTTCTCAATCCTTAAATTATGAACCACATGAAACAATTTCAACGTTACATCAAAAAAATCCATACAAACTCAATTCAAAAGTTACACCAAAAATTCCACACGAACTCAATGAAAACATACTATAAAAGTACACCTTCATGGTTATACTCCTATCTGTAATCAGAAGGCATTATGCAATGCAAGATATGAAAAAATACAAGGCGTGTAATGTTAAAATCTAAAGGGTTATTATCAGCATTTGTTCCAACAAATAATCATTTTTAAAAAACATTAACCATCGACTATTTACTCCATAAACTTCAAACACATTTTCTCCAGGAAATGTACAAAAATTCTAGCATCTAAAGCATCTTAAACCCAAGACCTTAACTCATGACACAGTGCTGGTATTACATGGCATCATCACACCAACTCCAGTCAATGCACCATAATAGAAGGTCTAACTGACCAATATATCCACATATAGAAATCATAAATCGAGCAAAAATTCCAAAGAAAAGAAAATTCACACTCAGACCTTAGATGCAGTCCAATCTAGTGTTGCTTAGGAGCAAAAGTATTACTTGCTGCATATGATGCAGAAATGTGCATAGTTTTCAGATGAACTTGGATTAAAGATGATGCGGGCTGCTTCTTTCTTTTTTTTATTTTTTTGGATAGGATACACAAGGCATTTTTTGTGTAGGTTATAGGACATTCCTTCATCATTTTGCATAGCAACCTGTTAGAATGATAGCCATTTGAAAATAGTATAGCAAGATCTTTTTGCAAGATAATACGATTGAAAATGATGGATATATATCAGGTGCTTTTTGGATGGATATGCCATTGTAGATGGTTGAACTTTCATGAAATGTAATTATTTTAAATATCTTATGAACACTTCTATTAACTTTCGTGAAAGGAAGATATTTTGCTTCATATCTTTTCAGTCTTCTCTTTGTATTAGTGTTGTGAAGGTCTATAAAGTCTCAATGAGGGTCTCTGGTTCCTCCTTTGATTATGACTCTTCAAATGCTGTCAACTGGGTCTCTGGTTCGATTGAGTCCAGACCTTGGAAACTTCAAAGCTCCTTTATCTTCATTGATCAGTCCATTAAAGCACTTGATAAAATCTCCTTTGTGCATATCCGCTGAGAAGGGAACTCCTTTGCAAACTCATTGGTAAAGAAAGGTATTCACAGGAACTAAGAGTTTATTGTTTAGTTTTAAATTTTGTAAAGATACCTGTTAGCATTGTCTTTCTATGTTTTGACAGATGCTTTCTATGCCCATGCTTGCTTATCAAAAAAAAAAAAAAAAAGTCTCACTGAGGGAGTGTTATGTTGCTGACATGTTCATGTATAATTATAGCTTAGGCAATATGGTTTGCACGATTACAAACATACTGCTACTACGTGGAAACCAAAACTGCTTGTTCCTTGTGGAAATAAATCGCAGGTGATTAACCATGGTTTTCATTATCTATGCAGTATTGTTGATATTTTCGTAGACTAATGAAGCAACAAGCTAATGCATCCCAATTAGTTACAATGTACGGATACACTTCCTCCTTGAAGTTGTTATTTTCCTTCATAATTGAAGATAGATGGATTTTGTTATGGCACTTATAATCTACTGGTTCTTATATCATAGATTTAGTGCCATAGATATAGCCCAATTAGTTACTAATATTTATGTGAATTTTCAGACTTGAACATAAAATGATATTGTAAAAAGAAAATTTCTCTACACTATATACTTTATAATTCTATATTTTATATTGCAAATGTATTTGAATTTCTCACTCGTACAAATATGAAATTCGAACAAAATAAGAAAAATAAAAATAAATTCTTTATTTTCTCTTTATTTTTCTTCATTTTCTTTACAAAATTAGTGCACCAAAACCAACCTAATGCATAATGCAATCTAAATATAATTCAAAATAATTTCTCCCAATTCCATTCTATCCAACCCATATGAAAAAAAAAATATAATTTCATTCTTGATAAAAGTTAAGGGTATTTAGATGGACGATTGACAATTATCGATTTGAGATAAAAATATTTTTTTCAATTGGTAAAAACTATAATCGGCAATTATAATTTTTACCTACTACTAAATTTTAATGATTTAAAGACATTTTTAAATACAATTAAAAAAATTAAAAAATACGTTAATATTATAATTTACTCAATTTGAAGTTGGAATTAAATCCTATAAAATTACAAGAAAAATTAATTATTCAATGATTAGTTAAAAGTTAAAATTGTTAATTTGAAATCTTAATTTATATTATTAAATTATTGATTTTAGTCTTTTAATTTTGATTAGAACCAATTGCACCTTTTAACTTTGTAAATATAGTTAATTGATTTTAGTAGTCTAATTAGTTATATTTTATTAAATTTACAAATTAGTTAAATAGATCAATATATATTTTTATTGAAATTTAATATTAAAATTATAATTTAATATAAATTCAAGGGTCAATTAAATAAAAAATAAAAAATTATACAAAATTAATTGTGACATTTGAAATTTAAATAAAAATGAAATTTTAAAATTAATTTTAAATGATCTTAAAATTAAAATTTTCAAATAGGTGCATAAATTTTCAAACAAATCATTTATAGTAGATCAAGACTATGTAAGAATTGAATTATGATGGATTAAATAAAAAAATTTGTATAAATTAATGAAATTTTTTATTTTTTACTGTTGGATTAGACACCTCTTTATCTCTAATATATATATATATATATATATATATATATATATATATATATATAAATTATTAATATAATATTAATATATATAAGAGATGTTTGGTAGACCGATTGCTAAATATGCAATTGGTGTAAAATGTGATTGACAAATCGCTAATCGCTAAAAATAACTTATAATTACTTATGAGATTTATCGATTGAAATAAAATTTTACTATAATTAGAGTTTTTAATTAGCCAACCAAATAATATAAATTTTTTCAATTGACGATGTGCATATTAACAATTGACAATTAAAAATATTTAATTGGTTAACAAAATAACTCCATAATCAACTTTGGATCATAGTCAAATGGTAAGAGATTATGGACATTAGAAGTCGTGCAGTAGCAAATAATAAATTGCCATTTGATAAATGAAGTAGAAAGTAAATAATAGTATATTTCTCAAGCACATGGTATTCTAACCTTTGATTTGGACAGTCACTTGTATAACCAAGAAAAATCTATATATATATATATATTTTATAAATGAATATTATAATTTAATAATCGTAATTTTTTTTATTTTATTTCATTAATTATATATTATGATACTAAATAATGAGTTAAAAGTCTCATTCTTGAATCAGATAATTGATTAATTTAATTTAGTTTTGTGATTAGGATTGTAAATCAAGTTAAGTTAAGTTAAGCTAATTCAAAACTTAAATTATTTTATCTAATTGAATTAATGTATATATTTATTATAGATAAAAATTTTCCTTAAAATAAAGGAAATGTCTTAATTAGAGTGTGCATAGCAACTGGCAATCCACATATGGTTTGTTGATTAATGATTTCAATTTCCAAGAATTAGAAACTCGCATTGTATAATTTGTATTATATATGGCTTAAAGAAACTTCGTTTCATATAATAAATTTCTCTGGTTTTTTCACCTTTTTTTTTCCTTGTAATTAAAATACATTTTCAACTGCATGTTACTTTCAGAAGTGAGAATAGACCTAACAATACACCTCATACTAGTTAGTAAACTAAGTGTAGTTATTAAAATTTTTTTAATTGATTTTTATAAATAATAAAAATAAAATATATAGATATTATTTTAAAAAATATATAAGTATAAAAATTATTATATATTTTATATAAATAATAATAATAATTATTATAATTGATTTTTAAATAGATATTTCATCAATATTTTCATATTAACATAAAAAGTCACATTAGCAATCATAATAATTAATAAAAAAAATAATGATAAAATATAAATATAAAAATAATTAAAAATATATGAAAAATATTATCTTTATTTATATTTATACTTACTTTTCTAATATTACTTAATTTGTTTAAATAAAATTATTTTATAAAAAATAAATTAAAATTTTTAAAATTTTCATATTAAATATATTATTAATTACTTCATAATTATTTTTAATCATTTTAAATTATATAAATTTTTTAAAAAATATTAAAAAAGTGCAACTGTGATCATTAGGATAAATGCTAGTGTTTTCATTAATTGAGTATTTGATAAATTTTTTTAATGTTTTTATTTGTTTTTTGATTTTTAATAACTATATTATACTCGTTTGATTACTAAAATATATTAATTTTAGGTAGTTATTAAATAATCAAATAACAGTTAATTATAAAATCTCAAATTTAAAGTTAACAGTATGTGATGAATAATTAAATAAAAAAATAACTAAGTAAATATAAATAAAAAAGTCATATTAATTAAATTATTTTACCATTCATTAATTTATTTAGTGTAGAGTCATATTTATCCAATTCAGATTTTCTGTCTTATTTTCTATATTATATATTTTTCTGTACGTCATATTATTAATGAAAAATTTTTTACTGTCAAAATATTTTAAAAAAAAAATTGATATAATATACAAAAAAATTATATGAGATAAAAGATGAGATATCAAATAAAATAAAAAATTTAAATTAATATTTATTAAAATATTAAAACATTCATTAACTAATTTAGCATATGAAATCATCTTTTGAATTTATCATAATTAATTAAGGTTTAATTTGGCATAATTTATGAAAATAGCTTTTTATATGGGAAAAATTTTATTTCTAAAAGTGATACCTCCAAAAATAATTAACTGTATGTTTATGTTTGATAAAATATAATATAAAAACTGTTTATAAAATTATAAGGATATTTTTATCCATTAATTTTTTAAAATCAACTATGCGTTTAATCTAAAATTCAGTTATTTTAAAAAATTTCAATTTCTAACTTATCCAAATAATTGAATTTTAACTATCCTGATATTTATTTTTATTAATTTTAATATTTATCAAATATTATAAATTGAATCAAAATCAATTTTTCACTTTTTTTTTTTTTTTTTCATAAAGTGTGACAAACGGCCACTAAATCCATTATCATAATCTTTTGAATTTAGCGTAATTAGCTAAATCCATTATCATAAAAAGTAAAGGAAAAATTTTATTTTCAGCGCGTGAATTCACGTAATTTGCTCCCGTAAACATCTCCGTAAAACCTAGGGCATTTCCGGTAATAAAAAAGGTAAACGAGAACACAAGCGGCCGCGGGGCCAAAGTGAAAAAACAGAAAAAGCAAAAGTTTGATTGACAATGAATAAAAAAAAAAAAAAAAATTTAATAAATAATAAAATTATTAGTAGTATATATATTTTTAATTATTTTATTGTAGCGGACGCGAAGAGAACATTGAATTGGGGTTTAATATCGCCGTTGAGATACGGAACTCTCTGTGAAGGCTCTGTTTTGTCCCTTATCGGCTGGGGGTTCTCTTCTCTTTTCTTTCTTCCACAGATTTTCTTTCGTTTTCCTTCAAGCCAAGCAACACTGAGAAAAAACCAGACGAAGAAATTGACTTTTACAGAGAGAGCATCAGAGGAAGATCATTTTCTACGAAGAACTGAAATCAATTTTCCTTTTGGTAACACAGTTGATATCCTCCGATCTGGTTTTTTAACCCTAATTGAAACTTCAATTGGAAATTCTTCGTTTGTTTGTTTGTTCTCTTCTTCTTTTTTCAGCCCTCCGTTGTTTTTGGCGTTTCAAAATGGCTAAGAATCGATTTTTTCTTCAGTTCTATTGAAGCCCTAGATTTGGCACTGTGGATTTTGTGCCGTTTGTTTGTTTGTTTTTTCTTCTGTGGGCGGTCCGTGCGAGGGTTATTTGATCTGGTTGGGTTTTTTAATTTGGTGCGGCGCAGGTGTATAAGGAGTTTGTGGTTTTGGCTCATGCCTGATAGATAAATATATAGATTAGGGCTAGGGTTTTTGCTTGTTTTCATGCCGCAAGAGCGATTGTCGTGGGATCGGAAAGATTTCTTTAAGGACAGGAAGCACGACAGGTCTAACGATAGGTCCACACCTCGATGGAGGGAGTCGTCTTCAAATCACTATGGATCTTCTCGGGATTTTTCTCGCTGGGGAGGCTCCAATGAGTTTCGCAGGCCTCCTGGTAAGTTACATATTCTAGTTTTTTTTTTTCATTTTATTCTTTCTTCTTGGTTTTAACTTTGCGCCAGCTCAGTTCAGTGGTTTGTCGCTGAAGAAATCCCATTAGAATCCCTCTTTTTAATTTGTTGAAGCGAGTGATATGGTTTTAAAATCTCAAATCTTGTGTTTTGGTGACATTGTTTGTATGATTTATATGCACAAGTTCGAAATCTCTGGTTTAACTAAACATTTTGGGGATGTTATTCAGTGGATTTGCAGTAATTTACTTGTAGTACTATTTTCTTCTATAGAAGGGTCTGATTTTTCTGGTATAGATCTGAATGGTGTCGTATGGTTCTTTTTTTTTATGAATATTCTGTAGATCTGAGATTTCTGTGCTCTGAGAATTTTTCTCTTTATATTCTTTTGAAGTTTTGAGCTTTTTTCCTCTGGAGAACATATCCTTTGCTTGTCTTGATTTTATGTAATTTCCTTTCTTTTTGTTTAAATATTATTTGAAGGTTATGGTAAGCTGGGTGGATGGCACCTGTTTCGGGAAGAATCTGGCCGTGGATACGCACCCTTTCGATCCAGTGATAGGATAATGGATGATAAGAACTACCGGCCATCCATCTCACGAGGAGATGGTAAATATGGAAGGAACAGTAGGGACAACAGGGGTTCTTTTAACCAGAGGGATTGGAAACCTCTTTCATGGGACATGAGCAATGGGTCTCCTAACACCCCGGGGAGGCTGTATGAAGCCGGTAATGATCAGAGGTCTGCAGATGATATGCTAACGTATCCCCCTTCACATCCTCATTCTGAACTGGTGAACACTTGGGACCAGCTTCATTCAAAAGACCAGCATGATAATAGTAAGATGAATGGTGTAAATGCGGTGGGCACAGGCCAAAGAGGTGATAGGGAGAACTCACTGGTCTGGAAACCTGTTAAATGGACCCGCTCTGGAAGCTTGTCTTCTAGGGGATCTGGTTTTAGCCATTCAAGTAGCTCCAGGAGTGGTGGTGGTGGAGATTCTAGTGAAGGAAAGGCTGAATTGAAGCTTAAGAATGTATCTTTAGTCCAGTCTCCTTCTGGGGATGCTGCTGCCTGTGTTACTTCAGCTCCATCTGATGATATGACTTCTAGGAAGAAGCCACGTCTTAATTGGGGCGAGGGACTGGCAAAGTATGAGAAGAAGAAAGTTGATGGCCCTGAGGTAAATGTAAACAAAGATGGACCTGTTATTAGTTACAGTAACATAGAACCCATTCATTCACAATGTTCAAACTTGGTAGATAAGAGCCCCACAGTAATGGGATTATCAGATTGTGCATCACCTGCAACTCCGACTTCTGTTGCTTGTTCCTCACCAGGTAACTACTATGCTTCTTATAACTTTGACAAGCCATTTTCAATTAACTATGCTTGTTTTAAGGTTTGTAATACTTCTATGAAATTTGAAACGCATTCAGATTTCTTAAGACTGGAATTACCTGCTGGTATCATCTATTGAGTTATCAGTATTATTAGATTGTTAACATGCATGTTGTATTTCAGAATATCTTTGGGTTTACCTACTGAAGTTGTATCATATTAAGGGAGATATGGACTAACCAACTAACCTTAAAATTTGATTGTGTTTTATTGGAATTTTTGTAATACTTATGATAAAAAAATGAATGCCTAAACAACTAAATTTTATTTTAATTTAAATTAGTTTTGCATTTTTATTTCTGCTATAATGAAGATGAAGTGTTCTCTTCTTCTTTGCTATTTTTTCTTGAAGTGTGCTTTTTGGTATGATTTAAAACTTCTACCTGATGCAGAAAGAAGCATTTATTAATGATGTCAACCAAGTAATGCAAGCCAATTCCAACTCCATCTGCCATGGGCAGAAAACTATGATTTTCCATAAAGCTGCCTATATTTATATACATTTCTTACATTTCATCTGTTTTTATATAAATCATGTTACTTTTTTATCTAGTTTTTTTTTTTTATTTCCAGTCTTTGTAGGAAGGATTTAAGTTTCTGCCTATTTGTTTCAGGTGTGGAGGAGAAAACACTTGGCAAGGGGATAAATGCTGATAATGATGTTAATAATTTATGTGGTTCACCCAGTTTTGGGTCCCAGAGCCATAATGAAGGTTTCTCTTTTAACTTAGAGGTGGTGGATTCTCATTCTATTAATAGTTTGAGCTCTTCGCTAGTTGAACTGCTTCAGTCTGACGATTCTAGCTTAGTAGACTCGAGTTTTGTGAGGTCTACTTTGATAAATAAGTTGCTTGTATTGAAGGGGGACATATCAAAGGCTTTGGAGGTGACTGAATCTGAGATAGACTCACTTGAAAGTGAACTTAAGTCGATGAAATTTGAATCTGGGCGTAGATATCCTTGTCCAGCTGCATCTGGTTTTTTCCAAGCTGTGAATGATGCAAAACTTTACAGTGAACAGGGGGCTGTTTCGAACAATATCCCTCAACCTTCTCCATTGCAAGTTTTGGCCTGTGGGGCTGGACATGTGGAGAAGGTTTCCCTCTGTGATGGTGTCTTGGAAGAAGTTCATGGTGCTATTAAGGATGATGATGTTGTTAGTCCTGGAACTGTGACATCGAAATTTGTTCAACCGGTGGCATTGGTGAAGATTGATACTTCATCTGATGTTGTGAAACCAGGTGAATTTTCTGGCAACACAGGTGTGATTCAGATGCCAACCATGACATTGAAACCCTTTGTGTCTCGTACCAATGAGGAAGATATTGATGTATCTGCTTGCAGGGATGTTAATATGCTTATAGAGGGTAAAGAAGTCACATCTTTTCCAAGTGACATGAGTTCTCCAGAAGATAATTTATGTAATCTAATATTGGCTGCCAATAAAGAATCTACTGCCAGAGCATATGAAGCATTTTATAATTTATTGCCTAGGGATAAATGTAAGATCGATTTTTCAGAAGTTTCCAGTGTTGCTTTACGGCGTAATTATGCATTAGTTAAAGAAAAGTTTGCTATGAGAAAGAGGTTTTTGAGATTTAAGGAGAGAGTGGTTACCCTTAAGTTTAAAGCCTTCCAGCACCTGTGGAAGGAAGATATGCGCTTGCTTTCAATAAGGAAATACCGTGCAAAGTCTCAGAAGAAATATGAATTAAGTGTGCGGATGACACACAGTGGATATCAAAGAAATCGTTCTTCAATCCGCTCTCGGTTCTCTACTCCTGGTAAGAATATTCAGTACACCTCTATTTTAAATGGCGATGGCACTTTCTGTTTAAGCTTGATATTAGGAGTATGAAAATTTGGTTAATTCTGTGATCAGCATCGAGGTATGTTATGGGTTTCTATTAGGTAGTTTGGCTAAACTTTTGGTAGAAAGGAGTGATGAAATCCTCCTTCTTTTATCCCTAGGAAGGATTTTTCCATTTAATTGACTATATGTGTTGCTTTTTGATTTTTGAGCTATCAGCTTTTTACATATGTTCATTTATTCTTAAAATTTATTAGAAACATGTGCAAATTTTTTGATGTTCTGATTGGTAGTAAATTGGAAATCGATACTGAGTTCTTTAGTAATACGTGTACAATACATTTTGTTGTTATTTTATTCTTTTATCTTCTCATTTTTTGATGATTGTTATTGTTCTTAGAAAGTGCATATTAGTAAGCCTGATGTAGCAAGTTATTGGACCTTATCGAACTTTTTTTTCCTTTTTATCGGTGAGTATTTTTTTTTGCATGGTTGCATATTTCGCTATACTTTTGGTATATTTCTATCCCATGTGTTAAATATCTTTTGTCCATTCTTCAAATGGGTTGGAAGATTGACCACGTGAAAACTCTGTTTTAGATTCACACCATTGATATTGTTGTTCTCTGTCACTAGTTAGATCCCTTGAAGCTGTTTGTTGTCTTGAAGGCGAGTAATGGGATTTTGTTTTGCTGCATGACTAGTTTAGTGGTTCCTTTATTATGCGAATTACGATGCATGGAAGTTGCAGTGCTGGAGCTTGATGAGTGTGGTGAAACGCATTTTATATTGGACAATTTGTCTAGTACAGAAAACATGATTATTCACTATTGTGAAAGTTATTTTATATGAAAATAGTTTATGGAATCTTGCTCTACCCATTTGTTCTTGGCATCAGATTTGCAAGTTTGCAAGAGGATATAATCATCTATATTCTTCTGTAGTACATGTTATTCTGGAGAGGGATTTCATGTGTTATTGGTGATCAGTGCAAAGATTTCATTTCAAATCTCTGGAAGTGGCCTTGGATTAGTTCTGGTGGTTGAACCATTTTAGAGGTCATGCGAACATATATTTATGTAGTTATAGCCACCTTAGCTGGACATGCCAGTGCTGGATCTAATCTTGCTGGACATTAATGGAGCTGAATGCTATAACATATTTTTGACAATATTTGCCATCAAGATCGTTGCACGCAAAAACACAGATTTTCGGCAATTGTATTTGATACCTCAGTGCACTTTTAGACCATTAAAATTTTGGGAACTGCTTGCCTCTTAGGTTAACGTGCACTTTTTGGGAACAGGGTACTATGCATATTTGGGGAGCTACATTTTATGCTCCTATGAATGTTTTGTTTTGAATGCGGGTGGTGTGAACCTTTTTGATTCCATAACATTTGGGATAAGTTCAGATGGTGCACTTGTGGTTCACATGCTTTTTTTTATCAAGGTGCTGGGCTTGTATTTTATTTATGAATTGGCTAAATCAACAATAGCTTCTATGCCAAGGTTGGTGTGCTTCATTGCTTATTTTATAAAGTCAGGGATTGCCAAGTTTTTCAGTGTTGCAGTAAATTAATTATTGAGGAAGGATTATAAGTTAGATATGTACTGGATTTTCAATATATGTTATTTTTTGGGGGGCGTGAATTGGGGTAAGTGGGGGTTTCAAAGTGTGATTATTGGCATACTTGTTGTGTTGCATGAGTTTTGCTCAGTGAAATAAGTTGATTGTGACATTGCTTTTGATTATAACTTGGTTTTGGTGATGATGCTCTCTAAAGATGAAGCGAGCCTGCAATCTCTGTAGCCATGAAACTCTCTGAAAATGAAGCAAGCCTTCAATCTCTGTGGCCATGTTACTCTCTAAGAACGAAGCAAGCCTGCAATTTCTGTAGCCATATTTTTGTGGTTATTTATGGTGAACTTTTGTTCCAATTATGCCAATGGCTGTTTAAGAAGTATAAAGCTCCTTTATTAGATTCTTAGTAGATAACGAGTTGTGATGCTATTTATATATTGTGAATGGTTTGTTGGTAGATAAATTCTCTTATTTGAGTTGTAAATTTTGATGTTAGCTTTCTTATTATTATTATTTTTTAAATAGTTGAACTGTTTTTGCAGTTGGAAATTTGAGTCTGGTCCCTACAACAGAAATGCTCAACTTCACAAGCAAGCTGCTGTCAGTTTCTCAAAATAAGCTTTACAGGAATGCTTTGAAAATGCCAGCTTTAATTTTAGATGAAAAAGAGAGGAGGATTTCACAGTTTATCTCCAGTAATGGATTAGTTGAAGATCCCTGTGCTGTTGAGAAGGAAAGAGCTATGATTAATCCCTGGACCTCAGAAGAGAGAGAAATTTTCATTGATAAGCTGGCTACTTTTGGCAAGGATTTCAGGAAAATTGCTTCTTTTCTTGATCACAAGACGACTGCAGACTGTGTTGAATTTTACTACAAAAATCATAAATCTGATTGTTTTGGGAAAACAAAAAAGAGTAAGCAAGTGAAGTCCTCTACTAACTACTTAATGGGATCTGGTAAGAATTGGAATCGCGAAATGAATGCTGCCTCACTCGATATTTTGGGTGCAGCTTCATTGATAGCAGCTGATGCTGACAATGCTATAGGAAATCAACAGGTGTGTTCTGGTAGAATCTATTTGGGAGGCTATTGTAATTCTAAAACATCACATGGTGATGCTGGGAATTTAGATCGGTCAAGCAATTTTGATATTCTTGAGAATGAAAGAGAAACTGTTGCTGCCGATGTTTTAGCAGGCATTTGTGGTTCAATGTCCTCAGAGGCAATGAGTTCTTGCATCACAACTTCTGTTGATCCTGTGGACGGCTGTCGGGAGTGGAAGTTGCAAAAGGTAGATTCTGTCAAAAAATGGCCTTCAGCATCTGATGTTACACAGAATGTTGATGAAGAGACTTGCTCAGATGAGAGTTGTGGGGAGATGGATCCAGCTGATTGGATGGATGAGGAAGTGTCTAGCTTTATACAGGCTGTGTCATCCTATGGCAAAGATTTTGCCATGATCTCACGATGTGTCAGGACAAGGTCTAGGGACCAATGCAAGGTGTTCTTTAGCAAGGCTCGGAAGTGCCTTGGTCTGGATTCGATATATCCTGGACCTGGAAACCTAGGAACACCAGTGAGTGATGATGCAAATGGAGGTGGAAGTGACGCAGAAGATGGTTGTGCTCTTGAGACTGGCCCAGTTATCTGCAGTAATAAGTTGGGCTCCATGACAGATGAGGACTTGCCATTACGTGCCATGGATACAAAGCATGAGGAATCTGATGCTTTAGAGAAGAAAAATTTGACTGCCGACATGAATAAACCCAAGGACAACAATGTGGCTAGATTATTAGATCAGAAAGACTCCAAGGATGTAAAAACATTTGTTTCTGATGTTTGCAAAGTGGAGTGCAAATCTGAACTAGCTTTTGACAGTGACTGCAAAATAATGGATGGTTTTGTTCACCAATCTGAGGTTGTGCAGGCCCATGAAATTTCAAATGAATCAATTAGTTCAGAAGCTGAAAGAGGGAAACCAATTGAAGATGTGATTTCTGTTAGAGAACCAATATGTGGAGATGCAGTTGACCCTGGCCCATCTAATTCGGTTTCTGTTATTGAAGTTAAAGCTATAGCAGAGATTGCTGCTAATGGAACTGAAAATCACTTTGAGCGGAAAGAACATTTGGTGCCTGAAAATAGTTTGAACAGCCAAAGTAATTCGATGCAAGATTCTAATGCTACTAGAAATGTGTCCCACCTGCCTCTGGATATGGGTTCATGTTCGAACTTCAGTCTTAATGTGAAAAACATGTGGCTTATATCCAGGGAGGATAAGTCTCCTATTGTCTCTTTGCCGCAGGCAAATAATCTTGACACTGCTGATTCTGTGCTACAAGAGTCTGTTGCCATTCGATGTGAGAGAATGCATAACCAAGAAAATAGAGTTGAGCAGGGTAAAAAATCTGATAATGGAGATGTTCCTTTACAGCATTTGCCAGGGAAATCTTTATTGAACTGTAATGAGTCATCCCTGATACTCAGGGGTTATCCACTTCAAATTCCAACAAAGAGAGAGATGAATGGGGATGTTTCTTACAGACCTCTTTCTGAAGTTCAAAGTCTTCCAACTCCAGAAAGGAATGCCGCCAATCAGTTTGTGGGTCAAGATTGCCATCTTCAAAAGTGCACCAGTTCAAAGCCTCAGTGCTCAGTCCCTGAGCTTCCATTACTCTCCCATAACACTGAACAAGGCAGTGATCATTCAAGAGACCATTCTTGGAGTTCATCAGATATGGAAAAGCCAAACAGGAATGGTGATGTTAAACTCTTCGGTAAAATACTCTGTACCCCCTCGTCTTTGCAGAAATCGAATACCAGTGTATATGAAAGTGTGGAACAGGGATCACATTGCTCTAAGGTGGGTAGCAAGTCATCAAATTTGAAATTCACTGGCCATCAAACTACAGATGGAAGTAGTTCTGTTTTGAAGTTTGATTCTAATAATTATCTTGGCCTGGAGAATGTCCCTGTGAAGAGTTTTGGCTTTTGGGATGGGAAGAAGATACAAACTGGGTTTCCATCTTTACCGGAGTACTTTTTAGCCAAGTATCCTGCAGCATTTAGCAATTATCATGTGTCATCTTCTAAAATGGAGCAGCAGGCTTTGCAGGCAGCTGTGAAGTGTAATGACCGGAATTTGAATGGTGTATCAGTTTTGCCTCCTAGGGAAATAAGTGTTAGCAATGGAGTTGTGGATTATCAGATGTATAGGAGTCATGACAGTAGTAAAGTGCAGCCGCTCTCTGTAGATATGAAGCAGCGGCAAGATATATTCTCTGAGATGCAAAGAAGAAATGGGTTTGAAGCAATCTCGAGTTTACAGCAGCAGGGAAGGGGAGTGGTAGGAATGAATGTTGTAGGAAGAGGGGGAATTCTTGTGGGGGGATCATGCACAGGTGTTTCAGATCCTGTGGCAGCCCTTAAAATGCACTATGCTAAAACCGAGCAGTTAAGTGGGGCCGCGATCATCAGAGAGGAGGAATCTTGGAGAAGTAAGGGTGATATAGGCAGGTAGTAGGAGTGGTGAGAGGGCTTCTTTCTTGAAGAAGGTCCTCTGCGGCAAATTCTCTTTTTTTTTTTTTTTTTTGTCGTATAATAGTTTTTATATTGTTCAATGGAATGTTAGGGCAGTGGACGGTTCTCAAGTCCGTCTTTTTGGTAAAAAGTTAAAAAAAAAAAAAGAAGGTTTTAGGTGCTTGTAATATTGCAGCAGATTTGTATTTGTTGTATTTGATGGAAATACAGAAATAAATCTGTGAAAGTCGAGAGGGGCAATGTCAGTGCCGCTCCGTCATTCGATCGCCTATCCATTCTGACGATTGACCATCTTCTATACAAATCTTCTATACAAAATTTATAGGGCTCTATTTCAACCTCATTCAATTTTCTGCTGAAACAATGTTTGATTATTTAGTTTGCAAATTTATCTTTTAAGAAAATATATACTATCCCTTCAGGAATCCACCTCAATCTCATCTTCTGGATACAAAAGCAGAAGAGTGTCAAGCAATTTATAAACCAATGAGGTTGTCAACAGCTGTTATGGCTATAGTTGATTTTCAACTCTCAATTATTGATGTTATGACTTAAAAATCAATTTTGGATTTGTCTGTCTATATAATAAACATACTGCTTGCTTGGATTGTTCGCTTGAGATATTTTTATGTTTGGACGCAATAAATTTGATTCACTCAAAAACTTAAAAAAAAAATAAATAAATAAATAAAGAAAAAGAGAGAAATTGTGCTCCTTACAATGCCACAAGATAAAATGTTTCCAGCAGCTTTATCTAAAGCTATAACAAAGAGGTGCTGTAATTTTAACAACCTAAAACCAACCCCAGGAGACAAGAGATTGTCCATTTAACTATGCTAGTAATTCTAGTATTTCCGCACCCATCTTGGGTAAAACTTTCATCTACAAATTCAGAATCAATGCATTTGGGTTGCCCTCCAATTTCATAAAGAGAGTCATCTGATAAATAATTAAATCAATAAAAAAAAAATGGATGAGGTTAGGTTAAGTTTGAGGACACAAATTAATTCTAAATTTTGTATGCAAGAAGTTTGAGACATCTCATAAACTGGAAAACAAAGCAACTCAAAGTTTATTGCAGTTCTTATAGATAGAAAATGGTAGATTATGCTAGAAAGAAAATGGTTGATTAATATTTACTGATATACGTATACATGAATTGCAAGACAAACTTGACCAAATGGAATAAGTACTGGGGGATCAGTTATATAAATCTTTGTCCTTCATTTCAGCTATCTGCGAGATAAAATGAAATATCAACCACAATAAAGGGCTTGACATTTTACGCAAAAAATGATGGCAAAACATCTATACATCAGATAAATACTCTCATGAAAGCATGATAGCAATATCTGCAATCAAGGTTGAAGCTAGAAATTTTAGTTTGTGAGGCACATAAATAAGTGCTATGTTATGCTTACACACAGAGACTTTGTTAAATGTAATTGCATGTGAAAATTCACTTCATTTACGAGAATAAAATATTTTATACTATGGCATTTGTTTGAATCTAAACAGTAGATATAATAGACATGATAAATTTAATATTAACGAAAAATTATTCAGTGGGAGTTCTCAAGTGCAACTCAGATCTGTCCATCTGTAATACAATACCTGTGGAAGTGTTTTCTAAACAAAATTAACCATTTTTGTTACTCTAGATAGTTTATGTTGGGTACAGTGTCGTAGATTTCCTTGGCTCTCACAAGTTGATGCAACAGAAATATCAAATAGAATGAGAAAGAAAAAGAGAGATTTCTTGCTGTTAATGGCTTCAAGTGATATGGCCAAATGCATGCATGTTTAGTATTTCATTTAACTTTAATCAAATTCATGGTGCTACAAAATGATTTACCTAGCAGAGGATGTCCTGTGAAAGAAACATGAATGCGTATTTGGTGTGGCCGTCCTGATTCAATCTCAACCTGTTTAACATGTTAGCAAAATGTTCATAATACAACTTTCAACGGAAGACTGATCATGAAGAGAATCTGTACAAATGCCCCTCATCTATTCAACCAGTATGCTGTTTCCCTGCACCTCTCTCTCAAGCATTTCAACTTTGCTCAATGCTGGCTTACATTGTTTAACGAAAAATAGCAAAGACAAACGTGATCAGCAATATTTCTCAAAAGCCATCGACAGGTGTGATAGCAAAGGACGAAGCATCAAGCACTCAGCGAGAATGGTGTCTCTTAAATATACCTGTAAACATCCAAACAAATATATACCCTGTGGAACTTATGATAGCAACTGGATACTTCAAAAAGGCAAAAAGAAAAATCTTTATTTAATAAAGGACAACAGTTTAACACCTGAAGGTGAAGCAACATACAGCCCTTTTGCCACTTCAGGGTATTGCACTGTTCCAATTGGTTGCTTAATGATTACCCACCAAGCAGATATAGATTATAACATGTAAAATTATTCGTGAGGATCAATTTAATCAAGAAATACTAGCAGCAGAAGCAGATGGTTCTTCCAACTATGAGTGTTAGAAACCATAACCTAAGCAATACATGACATTATAATAAGAAAAGTAACATCAACATTAAAAAAGGAGGGAAAAAAAAAAAAACAGTATCCTGAAAGTGTGTCACCTTATCCTGTATAAAAATGTCATCATCTAGTGCCCGATATATCTTTGAAATTTTCCTCCTCTTGACAACCGCCATGCTGGTTTCACTGTGTGGGACTATCATAAATTTCGCCATTTCACCAGCTGAGCATGTATGGTTGAAAATAGAACACACATAACAAGTAACATTTATTGCACGGCACCTAAAAACATACAGAGAATGGACAATTCTTGGACACATAGTTTAAGCAGTTCTCCCTTCAATATTAAGGCCGTCAATCGCCCATGGTTACCTCTATTAAACCAACTAAGAAATGAATTTGGATGTTGTTACTTAACTCTGGAACGCATGGGGTGGGCATCACATTTTGATTCTTTTTTTACTTTTAAGTTGTTAACCTATACAGATAAACTGTGATTGAATATTTTTCCTCGAGTAATGCCTCTCAACCTCCAATGGCCTAAGGGTGGTGCGCTGGTGCTGGAGGTGAGGTTTTTGGATAATGGCCATCAGCTTAAAATAGAACAGTAATAGTGGATTAATAATGTTTGCAGAGAGACTAAAGGCCTTTGTTCCAATTGTCTACATCAACCAAGAGATTCAGTAATCAAGAACAAAATCATTCAGCAAGGGAAGTGTGAGATTTTTGTCACTGAAGGATGCTTTCTACTATTTTTTGTGCAGTGTAGCTTAATTTACCTCATTCCTTTTTATTTCTTTATCAAACAAAAAGTTTATCTCATGCAATTTTATCTACAAGATCCTTAGTCTTCTTCCTTCTCTCCCCTCCCAAACAATCCTTGAATCAAGAAGCTTATACATAGGAGGATTTTGACATTGAAGAATTAGTTATAGAAATTGAGGTTAATGCAAGAAATTAGTTATAGACATTACACAAGCTTGATTTTTAAGGGAAAAAACGCTCGTATGAGCATTGAAAGAATAGAATAAAAAAAATATAAAACAACAAAAGAATTTAAAGAAAAGTTAGTAAATTCAGTAGAACCAATTATTGTAAAAAGTCAATATGGATTCTCCATTTCTCCATTGATAGTGTCATACATTTTATTACATTCATGTAAAAGAAGAGTTTTTATCAGAGATGCCTCCAAAAAATCACAATTTATATTTTTGATACCTTTTATTCCTTCAACAGGCAAAATCAGGTTCTTACAGGAGACAACAATAACGAAAAACAAGGAATGAATTAACAAGCATGTGTTGTTGGAGACAGAGAATTACAATCTTGTAGACAGTACATGTAGTGATGGATTGATAAGGGTTAGAGAAACAATCAGCAGAATACATCTGTTGGGGCAGATGATGAAGTCCCAGCAACCTGAAGCGAGACTGGATACTCCACCAAATTACCACAGTGCCTGCCTTTAACAGTAACAATGTTTAACTGACTCGAACCACTAGCAGATGTTTCTGCAAGAGACATTGTCTTCGCAGCTACTGCCTTCAGCCGATAACGCTCTGCTCTAGATCCAATAACCTGTCCTAGTACAGATGCAGCAATGGTAAATGCCATAGCTGACTTGGGCATCAAGACAGATTTCCTTAGCATGGCTATAAATGGAACTGCTGCATGGACAGCTGCAAACCATGATGGTGAAAACTTTTGGGTGTGTTCCCTCCATATTCCTAAAGGAACATTCGCTGCCATGCCCAAAATCCCAATCACAAGTATTTTAGCTGGCAAGGGCTGAGGCCGAAGGTTCTTCGCAAAAGCTGTCCGTGATATAGCTGCTCGGCCTGCAACCACTGCAGGTGGGCACTGGAATTTCATACCTGGAGGAGGTTGGAAAGCTTTTGCAACAAGTGGCAGGACATTGCTAACTGCACGATATGACTTTGCAATAGGGCAATTTCCAGTTTCAAGCCATTCATTGCTCGATGCCTCGTGATTTGACTGTCCTCCCTGAAAAACCATCACAGAAAACAGTCATGAGAGCAGTTCCGAAATAATTTAAAGTTCTAAAATTTTTATGGCAGTTTCAAAATATAATGCATCTCAAATGCTTGAAACTTTCTGATGCGTTTAATATTTTTGAAAACCATCAAGGATGTAAAATTAGATTTCAATTGCATAAAGAAATAATCAGCACACAATCAAGAAATTAATAATAATTTACCTGTGAAGAAGACTCTTTCTTGGATGCTTTGGAGTTACTCTTTTCATTCTTCCACTTCTTTGAAAATGAGTCAAAGCTGAAGGGTCCTCCAGGTCCAAAGGATGAAAGACTGATGGTAGCTGCCATAGCAGCCAAAGGATTGAACTCGGGAAGGGTTGGTTGAGACTCCTTCTCAGAACTTGACAATGATCTTCCAGAAAGAGGGACAACTCCATCACGTCCATGGAATAGCCTGAATGCCATATCAAAATTGGGACCATCTTCAAAAACTGGACCTTTTCCTGTGCGTACCTGTCGACAAGAGTTAATGAATGCAAAGTGATCAAGTTAATAGGTGAAGCTTCAAATCTAACCAGGCTAGATTTAAGTAGCATCCCAATGTCTTTGTTTCTCAAATAAGAAGCAACATGATGATAAATCAGAAACATAGGGAATATCATACACTAAATCCAACAGAATAAAGATATATACTCACAGGCATTGGGAAAGGCCTGGATGAGGAGAAGGAGAAATTAGTGGTCTCATTAATGTTTCTCAAAAAGGGACACCTAAGAATGTCATGCTGTGAAAGTGCAGGTTCCTCATTTAGGCCTCTGAAAAAGTCCATCTTTGTAAGGAAGCAAGTTTACCTGCACAGAGTTCATAGTTGTTAGGAACATTGAAATGCAAAGTATCAAATTGGAAAATAAAATTCAGCATATTCATTAACATTATGCCACAGTAACAATCAAACAATTATAGGGCCGAATAAGGAAGGTTTAAACTAGAAAGAAGGCTAAAAATCACATTAGCTAAGGAAAGGTTGAGCAAACTCTCAAAAACTGATTTGTTAGAGGGAAGGTTAATTCTCTGGTTCAAGGAAAAATTGGAAAGCAAAAGAAGAAGAAACGAAATTAGATTCAAAGCTGCTTTATAAACAGTAAGTATTAGCTGTCTTTTGAAGACTATCCAAGTAATTAAATGCTGATCCTTGTGGGTTAATTAGGGTCCAATGGAACATTTATGGGGTGAAATTCTGAACCTAGAGCTAGAAGTGGAGCATATAATCCCAAATATTGCTCTTTAGCTTCAAAATTTATCAATATAATTGGTAATTCATTCCTCTATTGAAATTATAAAACTTTACCAAAGATATTATAAGTTACAAATACTGAAATATTTCCAAAAACCATTAAAAACTAAAAGGATTACTAATTTCCTATAAGCTTGACCTCAAAAACCCATTTGAATACTAAAACCGAATTTCATATTACATCCATAAAACCATTGATCTTCAACAAAATCCAATCTTTTTTTTCCCCTTAATCAACAAAATTCAGTATTAATGAAGGGCAGATCCTGATCGCAGAAACTAAAATAAAACACCAAAATCTAAGCTTAAAAATGCAAAACAAAGATTCAAAACAACAAAAGAAAATCCAAAAAAAATTGGAGAACAATAGAAAATAAAAGAAACCCAGAAGCATAAAACGACATACCTGAAACTGGAGCAAAACCCAGAAGCGAAGAACAAGAATGGAGAGGAACGGAGGAGTCCTTAGAGAGAAACTCAATTAATTGGAGACAGGGAAAGGAATCAGAGAGAGAGTTAGATGACAATGAAGAAAACAAGGGAGATATGATAAATTGATAATATTTTATTAAATTGGAAGATAAAGTAAAACGACGCCGTGTCAATGTGCTCAGCACACTCCAATTGGGATAATAGTCAAAGAATTGGTTGGGAGTTGGTTAGGCCTGACTCTTACATCTGATATGCGTGTATTTATTTAATTTTTCATTTATAGTATTATTCTATTCATATTTGGGTGCTTCTTGCCTTTTCCTATTAGTTGACTTTTTTTTTTTCCTTTTTTACCAATATCTTTTAATTAGGATATATTTTTTTAAATTATTATAAGAGCAGCTGAGATTATATATATATATATATATATATATATATATATATATATATATATATATATATATATATATATATATATATATATATATATTCATATTATAAAATAAAAATAAAAATAGA
>CANXYC010631660.1:0-19206 GCA_948193065.1 Aleurites moluccanus | reverse complement strand
ATTTTATTTCCTTCATTTAACCTCAAATTCATATCATTTACAATGTATAGACATCATTTAAAGCCATAAAATCATCAAAACATCACTTTAAACATAAGGTATGCCTATTAGGTTTTCAAACTACCAATTTGTATTTCAACCAAAGAAATTGAAATTTAAACTATAAATATTAACATATCCAACCTTAGAAACAATTCTATAACAAAAGAATTCAAAAACTCACAACTTACCCAAAGTTCTTCAAAACTTCAAATGAAAATTTGGTGGCTCAAATGGATTTTTCTTTGAATTCTAAGCTTGGATTAGTGTTTCGGGTAAAGAAAATTATCTATTTGTATTAAGAAATGAAAAAAAACATCAAAGGATGAAGATGATGGTTTTGGCGGAACCTAATGGCTGCAACAATGGAGGTTTGAGCTGAAATTTTGTGAGGAAGAAGAAGACAAATGGCTTTATTTATCCATTCATAAAAGGTTTGATCCAATGGTTTAGGTTTTATAGTAATCTTTGTGAAACCTAGCCATCCAACCATCCATTCTTCTTACTTTAATTTTATTGGTTCATCCAAAGTCAACTTAAATAGGTTACACATACTTTTGATACACCAAATCACAAACCAATGGCAATTATCCCATACATTGAGCTTAGGTTAGCAACTTTGCAACCTACTCATCTAACCATGCAATTTAAAGTCATTTGATCCAACGGTAGAATTAAATCAAGCCTAAACTAATACCATAAGGTTGCACACACTTGATAACTCCATATTATAAAGGGAATGACCAAATTACCCTTAGTGCAACCAAAACCCCGAAATCGCACTACGTGCCGATAAAAAATTTTCGACCGGGATTATTTCTTAAACTACTGCTGAAATAAATAAAATAAGGTCATTTTAAAGTCTTTAAATTATTTTCTCTCTTTAAATATAATATAAAATCCATAAAATTCCGATGGGGCGAAAAATGACCATTTTGCCCTTAGTTCACCAAAAACTCAAAATTTACCGATTAAGTCCTAGCAGCCTCTGGACTATTTCTATGCCTAAAACTAATTCAAATAACATGCATAAATACCAATTCCATGCATAAATACATATTAACATCACAATATAAAGAAATCAAAAAAATCTCCCCCCGAAGATCTCTATATAGGTTTGGTTCAAACTAAGCTGAGGTGTTACAAAAATGGTGTTCAAGTTTTTGGTGGAGCAAAAAGAAGTGGGATTCAAGCATTTTAATTATAGATACTATTCTTAAACTCATTATTTTAATTTAATTTGTGTAAGTTATGGTTTAATGAAGTAGTAAACTAATTGATTTAAGTAAAAAATGCAAAGAATGAGTTAGGTTAATGTAGTTTCTTAAATATGTTTTAAGGCAGTAAATTATAGCTAATATTCTAAAATTTTAATGAATGAATTTGAAGATGGTTAAAACATGAACATTGTAGATAAATATGTTAATTAGATGTCTATAAAAGAAATTTGAAAAATTCAAAGTGAGAAAAGATTTATTGGGTAAAAACTATAACTGACCTGGAATTAAGTTTTCTAGAAAATGCTACAGTATGTTTATTGTACATAATGTTAGAGATAGAATTAGAAAAAGTGTTCAACATTAAAAGTATTCAATTATGTCTTATATATAAGTATGTAAAAGGATTTTGCAATTGGATTTGTAGTTTATGAGATATTAGGTCATAAGTATAATCTACCCGGTTTGACTGTTAAATAGAACTTAGGTTATAAAATTCTATTAATATAAGGACCTTAAAGTATAAATTAGAGAAAGTGTTAAACATGAAAGATTTTCATTTATGTGTTATATAAATGACTCTAAAATATTTTTGTAATTTCAGGAGCATGGCATTAATTATAGATATGGAAATTGGGTCTGTTCGGAAAAAGATTTTAGGGCCATAGTTTGTTTTTGGAAATTCACTAATAATTATTCAGTGATTCAAATTTTTTAAAATTTGGCTAGGTTAAAACCTTATATGTTAGTTTTAATTAGGAATAATAATTGAATCTATTGGATTAGTGTAGAAAGAGATATAGATTAAGGAACACAAACTGCCAGTATAGAAAGTTACACAGAACAACCTTAGTAATTTGGAAATTCTTGGGAATTTCTTTAATATAAATCTAAGTAATGTAATTTTATGTTAAATAGCATCTAAATGAAAATTAAAGGGATATATAGAGTCAAGAATGAATAAGAGACGTGATGGGTAGCATAAGAGATAAGGAAAAGAATCAAGGATAAAAGAAAAGGGAAATGTACAAGTTATAAGCTAAGGTGAGTAATGTATACATCATTATGCATATCCATGTTTTGATTTGTTGACCCAATGAACATGTTTTCTTCTTGGTTAACTGCCACATTGCTATTTTTGATCATCCTTTGATTATTCTTAAGATTGAAATCACCATATCCATTGATTGTTATTGATATTGAAACGTCTATTGTGCTTGATTTACTATGTACCCGAATTGTTCCTAATAGTATGCACACCAAATGTTTAACCATGATATTTATTGTTAATTGTTACTTTTGTATCAAGAAAAGAAACCGATACATGATTAATGAAATGTATTGACAAGTAAACCCATGTGTATTGATCAAAAGCAATTGTACTATAATGTCCCTAATGAATACTTGATATTGTTGTTGATTTCCATTGGCCTATTTTATATGTGGATTTGACAAAGCTGCCTCCCCGACAGGGTAGTGGGTATATACCGTCGGTAATGTGCATATTGATTTTATACGATACTATCACAGTCTGATTTTAGACTAGATGGTCCTAGGGTACGGGTAATTCCTAAGCCACTAGTACTTCGAAGAACCCATACTGTTACTTTTACTTATCTTTTACAATCATTACTTAACCTGTGATATATTTTAGGTGATAATTTTTTTTTTAAACATCATATTAATCATGCAGAAAAATTGATGGAGTTTCCTTTGTAACTCTGACTTAAGCTATCCACAAAACATATAAATTTGCACTTCCAATATAACATTCATCCCATTATAACCTCCATTGATCAAACATAACTCAATATGCACTTCAATATTTGCAATCACATCTCATAACTTATGCATATTATATTAAGCTCATATATCATATATATGTACAACATATACATTATCATATCATATTTGATTACCATTTGATCATTTTGACATTTTACTTAAGTCAACTCAAACCTCTATACATTATATACCAAGGAACTTCTATACACAGGAGTGATCTCAAATACATAAACGATTTTGGGAGATCTGCAAAGCTCATCATGGACCTTACCATATCTAATAGGGTTCGGTTTCTTCTCTCAGATACACTATTATGTTGTGGTGTATATGGAGGTGTCCATTGAGATAATATCCCATTATCTCTCAGATAACTTTGAAACTCTTGGCTTAAGTATTCACCACCTCAATCTGATCTAAGTGTTTTGATACTTTTGCCAAGCTATTTCTCTACTTCATTCTTAAACTCTTTGAACTTTTCAAAGGCCTCAGATTTGTACTTTATAAGATACAAATACCCATATCGTTAGTGATCATCAATAAAGGTAATGAAGAAAGAATATCCTCCTCTAGCTTGTATTGACATCGGTCTACATACATCACTATGTATTAGGTTCAATGGCCCAATAGCCCGCTCACCTTTTCCACTAAAAGGTAGCTTAGTCATCTTGCCTAATAAACAAAACTCACATGTGTCATATGATTCATAATCGAATGACCTTATGTCACCAGACTTGTGTAACTTAGTCATACGCTTCTCGTTTATATGCCCGAGTCGACAATGCCAAATGTATGATGTTTTAAAGTTATCAATTTTGGTTTCTTTGTATTGATATTATAGGTATGACTTTATATTTCTAAAATATAAATCCCACTAACAATAGAACATGTACCATAAGCAATATTATTTAAATAAATGGTGCAACGACCTTCTTTTATAATAAAATAATATATTTCACTGTCTAAAACTGAGACAGAGATAATGTTCTTATTTAAAATCGGTACATAATAACAGTTATTAAGCACTAAAATTAAACCACTAGGCAAAAATAAATGAAATATCCCCACAGCTAATGCAACAACTTTTTCTCCATTTCCCATACGTAGGACCATCTCATCTTTTTCAAGTCTCCTACTGTTCTTTAGTGCCTTCACATCATTACATATGTGAGCACCACAACCGGTATCTAATACCTAAGTGTTATAAGAAATAGTATTAATATCAATTATAAAAATACATGAAGTAGAAGCATTTGATGCTTTCTTCTTCTTCAAGGACTCCAAGTAAGCTTTGCAATTCCTCTTCCAATGACCATTTTTTTCACAATGGAAGCATGTCCCCTTTTCAGCAGTCTTACTCTTAGCAGGTGCCTTAGGCTTAGAAACTCCATCTTTGGGCTTTAAGGCCTTTTCTCGCCTTCTTGTTCTTCTTTTTCTCAAGAGAAGATCTAGAAGACTCGACTAGCATCACTGCCTTATCTTTCCTCAAAAAAGGCTCAGCTGTCTTGAGCATATTAATTAGCTCGGAAATGGTGGTATCAATTTTGTTCATTTGATAGTTCAACACGAAATGTGAAAAGCTATCAGGCAAACTCTGTAGAATTAAGTTTATACTGAATTCATAATCCATCACGAATCCCAAGCCTTCTAACCTCTTTATAAGCCAATTCATCTTCAACGCGTGAGTAGCTATAGATGAACCCTCAACCATCTTCATTCTAAAGAGTTGCTTGGATATCTCATATCGCTCAACCCTAGCCTGTTCACCAAACAATTCTTTAAGATGGAAGATCATGGTTCCAGCATCCATGCCCTCATGTTGCTTCCGTAGCTCTGTGGTCATACCAACAACATAATGCAACTAGCCAAGCTGTCATCATCAGCATGTTTTCTATATGCGTCCACGACATCTTGTGGGGCATCAGCAGCTGGCTTGGCAGGAAAAGGAGTTTCAAGGATATAGTCTATCTTTTCAGCCTTAGGAATAATTTGGAATTTATTTAAAATCAATTCAATAAATCAAATCCAAACCGAAAGAATAAAGCTGCGGAAAGTAAGCAAAAAGAGTTTTTGCAATAATTTTTTTTTAGAAATTGCATTATGAATGTATGGTTGGCATGATGGCATGGTTATGGACTTGACCAATATAATTGTTCATGCTTCAAATATCTACGAGTGCCTCAAACTATATTGATTCGAAAAGACTAGCACATGCGTATACTATTTGATTTGATCAAATCATCTGATCTTATAAAGATGCTGACATTGAGATGTCTAAGTATAGCATGTAGATGCTTACTAGGAGTAGTAAGTACATCGGAGTGATCGCAGGATATAGTCATGAAAATCTGAACAATATTAATGACATATCTCTGCATAGAAATGTGCAAATGTCCTTAGACTTGAGATGCTTAAGAGTGATCTAGAGTGAAGATGTTGTACTTTGATTCTATGCCCTTCTCTCCCAATGGGTCTGCTCATAAGATGGACATTAGGTATAGTTTGAGGCACGAGTAGATATTTAAGTAGTCAACAAAGGATATCATAACTCCTTTTAGAAGGAGGGTTTTACCTAAGGCCTTTTGTATGATATCATTATTGGAAATCTTTGGCCAAAGTGGATAGTACTTAGAGATAGTCTCTAAGGAAATCATGTTAGTAATGATGCTAGGGTTACAAGGAACTACTGTTCGGGCTAAGTGTAGTGTAACCAGCTTAGTGGAGTTAACATAATGTCCATACATTAAATCGGACTTGGTAAAAGGGCTTGAAGGGACTAGTAGCACAATATTATCTATGTGTAAGGGTTTCTGCTTACCATTAGCAATTTCTGATTACTTGGGAGCCATGATGTGTGGCAAGATACCACTCATGATCTACTTGAGTTAAAGAGGTTCAATTGAAGAATTGATTATGAATTAAAGGAGTTTAATTCATATAATCCTTGTTGGACAAGGATTACATTTTATGGAAGTTTCCTATTTTGGAAATATAAATTACACTTAAAAATTTCCTAAATTAATTTAAGAAAATTATTAAGAACTTAAGTTTCCATTTAATTAGGAAACCTATTAGGTCACACGCATAGAAGTTATTCAAACAATAAGTGAAAGAGTTAATTAAATTATGATTAAATGAGATTTAATTCATATATTTAATTATGGAGTTTTTGCAATAATTTAATATAATTAAATTAACTATTTAATTTAATTATTTACATGTGATGTATTTAATAAAATTAAGACTGTTAGATTGTGTTAATATTAGGATCAATAAGTCCAAGGTCAAAAAAGTATTTTTGACCTTTCATTAATGGCATTATTGTCATTAAGCTTAATATTTTAATCCAAGCCGTTAGATTAAAACCTAATTGATCCAAGGGCCAAAGAAATATGATGTGATCATAATTCATTAACCCTAAGAATAAAACACAATAAGTTGGCCGAATTTCACAACCTATTCTCGCTTCTCCTCCATTTGGCCAAAACCACTTGTCTTGCACATAAGAGTTTTTGGCTCCTATTTCCAAAAAGCTTATCGTTTGATCTTCGGATAAATTATTAGTAGTGCTTTCTTGCTCCTGTAGGAAAGATAATAGTTTGCTACAATCCTTTCTTGGTGATCAAAGGAGAAAGAGTTTCTCAAATCAAAGGTAAAGATCTTGATTTTCTTTAATGAATCTTCAATTTTGATCTACATAGCCTTCTTGGTTTGGCATTTTTTTTTATTTTTCGCTGCGTCTAACGGCCTAAATCCCATCATGTGGTATCAGAGCTATGTTATAATTGATTAAAATTGATGAAAAATTATTTTTTGAATCTTAGTTTCGGTTTGGTATGATGATTGCGCAAGGAAGGGTTTCAAAACCCTAAGTGCCGAATTATGTACCTTGGTTTGGACGGCTAGTTGAACCATTTGGTTCAGTAAATCCACCTCCTCCAAGATGATTTTCCATGATAGATCAGATCTAGATTGGGTTAAATTGATTTGGTTTTGATTTGAGTGAATATGGATTGCCTTTGTGATGTTTTGGTTTGATTTAAATCTAAACAGTTTTGATTTTGAATCTGCCCCTGTATTTGGATCCGTTTCTAACTTGTTTTGCATCATAAAAAAATTCTGTAAATAATTTAATTATATTCTATGATGTTTCATCTGATGAATTGCTTTCGTTTGATATAATTCGGAGTTCATTTGATATTATTTCAAACGAAATTACAAAAGTTGTACAATTTTGTTTTTTCTGAAAATATAGCTCCGTGTTGGTCCGTAGTTACTATTCCAAAAAACTTAATGAATATTACTGGGGTTTATGTGATAATCTTCCTTAATGTTTTATTGATCCATAGGTTTTGACTTTGCTCAATTTGGAGTTCGTTTGAATGAGATTCAAGTAAAATATGTTAATCCTTGCAAGTTAAGGATCACAAGTCTTAATGTGATTAGGATTACCTTTTCCTTAAGGAATTAGGTGTTGGGTTATTTAATATAATTAATGCGATTAATTTATTAATGGACCTTGACTATTAAATGGTGATTTAATGGTTGGAACTCCAGAAACTATTTTTGTAAAATTATTTTTATACGAAACTTACGAAATTATTTTATTTGTTACGCGTATAAAATGATTTTTGGAAACTAGTAAAATTGCTACATGAGATGTATAGCAATTTTTTAAATTAATTTATAAAGATGATTTTATTTATTTATTTTAATAATTATAAATTCATTTAAATTTATTTCTGAACTTTTAAAATAAATTTGGAATTTATTTAAAATCAATTCAATAAACCAAATTCAAACCGAAAGAATAAAGCTGTAGAAAGTAAGCAAAAAGAGTTTTTGCAATATTTTTTTTTTTTAGAAATTGCATTATGAATGTATGGTTGGCATGATGGCATGCTTATGGACTTGACCAATATAATTGTTCAGCTTTAAGAACAATTACATTATGAATGTATCTTTTCAGTCCACAAATCAATTTTGGTGGCTTGTTTGGTGTGCTAGGTGAGTCTTTTATGCATCAAATAACATGCCTAAAGTGTTAAATTGAAATTTAGAATTCATAAACAAAATGGTCATTTTGGCCGAACCCTAATAGGCATGATTGCCTTTGGTTTTACTTCATTTTTGCCTTGTTTTCCTAAGCTTATTTGATCCTTTTATTGTTGTTTACTATTGTGTATCCAATACTTATTCAATTGTCTATAATTTGTGTTGTTGTTGATAATTGGGACAATATTGGAGTTACACCCAAACCTTGTCAAATTGTCCACCCAAAGTTGCATACCAAGTGTTTGTCAAAATGTCTAGCTCAAAAATCCATAGGCCAACCATTTGAATACCATCGTTGCCAGCAACAATGGCATGCCAATTGCGTCAACTTTTTATTCATAAATGACCAACTTATGTTACATCCCAATGTTGGTTGCCAAACCCTTGGTCATTGTATAATCACTTGTTATTGCTATTCCTTTGGTTCTATTGCTCCTTGAATTGATTGATGATGAATTATTGATACTTGATGATACCATTATTGTGCAATGGTATCTATTGATTTATTTCTTGTTTCTATTGTTTCCGATGTGATTTGACAGAGTTGCGCTCCGATAGGGTAGTAGGTACATACTGTCGGCATTGTGCACATTGTATTATTATGCCCTAGCTAGGAAGGGTTATTAGTCCTAGCCATAAGACCTGATTAGTCTTATGTTTATTGATATGAGATTGATATGTGTTTGACATATATTGTATGCATTTCATGGCCCTATATTTGTCTTGTCCATGTAATATACCTTCCTTTTCCATATGATTATTGACTTTACTGTCATCTTTTGTATCATGTTATCTCTTGAGCATATTGATTTACTTATTTCATCTATTTATTCTTTATTGATATTCCATTACATATTTATTGGTTGATGCATATTAGATTCACTGAGTATCTTATATACTCACCCTTTCATTATTTCCCATTTCCAAGTGCAGAGTAGGAGGCATAAATCCCAGTTTTGATATCTCTGTGGATTCCTGTAGTATTATAGCTGTGTAATTATTTATAAACACTGTAATATTTTTGTATGTTCATGATCTAGCTGCTCCTTGGGTTGTTTGGTATAGTTAGTTTATGAACATGTATGTATAACATATTATGGATTTTAATTAATGATATGATATGATGTGATGAATACTACAGCCAATTGCAGTAAAATTTACAGATGGATTACAGATTGACTGAATGAATAGTAATTAGGTAACTGAAGAATAATTTGATGGTTATAGATGATTACATGTGATACGGGGTTCTACGGGTGCTGGTCGCCTCTACCATCTCCCGCATCCTAGGACGTTGCGTCCCGTGAACGGGTCGTGACAATTAATTAGTCTAAAATCATCTTTTCAAAACGAGAAAAAGAAAAAGAAAAAGAAAGTATGAATTTAGAAGTACCATTCATTACACATTGTCATTCTTGTAATTCACATGGTCATAAGGCTCAAACTTGCAAAAATAGTCATAATTACAAATTTAATGGATATTGCTATTCATATAATGGTTACGGACATAAATCCTATTTTTGTAAAACAAAAAGGCAACATTCATATTGCATTAGAAGTAATGTGACATCTCATAAATATGGTTATATTATTCATAAGAGTTCCATTAAAAATAAGCAACCAAAAACCAAATTAGTTTGGATTGTTAAAGGCACAAAGGCTAATCTCCAAGGATCCAAAATGAAATGGGTACTAAAGATTTTTTTTTATATGTAGAATTTTGAGAAATCAAATGATGATGAAGTTATATTGTTTGAAGTTCCAAGAAAAAAAAAAGGAGGAAAAATATGTGCAATGGATGCCACAACTCAAAATATGCTCACCCCCTTCAAGAGGTTAAAGTTCATGGCTACAAATAGTAACTCTAGACTTTAAATCTTTATTGAATGAATATGTGTTACCACTATGATATTGTTTTATATTTTTATGCTTATTGATTTGAGTGAAAATTTATTTGAGTGTGTTAAAGATAGTATTTCATACATACATTATTGTCTTAAATAAAGAGAATGCATGTTTACAATGATTTTCATGAAAATGTTTCAATAATATCTTTTTGTTTAAATTGCTTTAATGATCCCTTGAACAATCCTTAAACATTTTTTAATTTATTAAGAAGGAGAAATACTTGAAAAAGGGGGAGAAATAATTTGAACCTCGGGCTATTCTTTTTCCAAAGGGAGAGCAAAATCTTTTTGATGATATTAAAAAGGGAGAGAGTTTGTATATAAGTGTTTGTATTTAATTGATTGAGCTTATATCATGAACTATTTTGCTTATCTCCTAAACACTTATATGTATGGTTTTGTTATCATAAAAAAGGGGGAGATTGTTGAACGCCATTGTATTTGATGTTGATTGTGATGATAATAAAATATATCAATGTGTTAATTATACTAACAATTTGTTTGAGTTGGTTAAGGCATGAGAAATCATGACCATTGCTAAATTATAGGTTTAATAGATTTAAAAAAGTTGAATGGCAAAGTTAAATATGAATTGGAACTCATATTGACATCATGAGGAAAAGCCATAAAGTGTAAATGCTAAGAGGGAGCATACTTTGAGAAGTACATAAAACAAATCATCAAATTTCAAGTTGCAGAAATTACAGAAGTCACAGGCACGACTAATCAATCAAAGGCGCTACTGATTATTCACAGTTGCTACAATCAAGTCGCAAGTGCGAATGCTTGGTCCAAGGCTGAGGCGATAGTTGTGGGCATGACTAAATAGTTGCAGGTGCTACTAAGAGAACCTCAATTAGACAGCAGCTTTAGTCCAAGAATGGATGAAATTTGTGGTGCTACTGGTTTAGTCGCAAGTGCGAATGTTGGTAGCTGACTATGAAGGATTTTTGTGTCGAAGAAGTAGCGACCGCTATCCGTTAGTAGTGGGTATGAATCGGCAGAAACAGATGAAAAATCTAGCCGTTGGAAAATAAGTACAAGTGCATTTAAAAGTGTAAAATGACTATATTTGAGTTAGGACTATAAATTCAAGTACTTGAGATATTTCTAAGGCAAAAAACAATATCTATTGAGCTCACACAAGTGTAAAACAAATCTCCAATTTCATTTCTTACTTAGATCATTTATTTGTAAGATTTATTGAGGTGAATCTATTAGGAAGTTCGGTAGTTGTTCTTCTTCTCTTTCTCAATAATTCTTTGAGTTATTAAGTGAAATAAGAAATAGAAAGTTTATGAGTTTTCATTGCTTATCTTGAGATTAATTGTAAAGGATTTAGGTGTGAACCTTGTGAAAACACTTGTAAAGGTTTGAGTGTGAGTCTTGTGAAAACACTTGTAAAGGTTTGAATGTAAGCCTATGAAAACACTTTATAAGGTTTTAGTGTGAGCCTAAATACTTGGATTTGATCTTGTACAGGCAAAAGGATCAAAGTAAAATAATCAAGTGTGATCTTGAAGAGTGGATTTAGACAAGGAGTTGGCCGAACTACTATAAATCTTGTGTTTGATTCTCTCTTCCCTATACTCATTATACATTATTGTTTTATGGTTACTTTGTATATATACTTTACTCATTCATACATGCATAAACATTAGAAGTTGAATTGGTTTATTACATTGAATATTTGCTTTCGTTGTTTTAATTTATGATTAGATTTTATATTTGTCCACCAACCAATTCACCCCTCTTCTTGGTTGCCATTGGGATTTTTACTAATTATTTTTTCTAGCCCATTGCCTATAAGCATCCTTAAATTCTTCTAAGCTTTTGAATTTCATACCAAGGACTAATACTGGGTTATCCATGTCTCTCTCAGATATAAATTCAGGGTATCTATCACTATGCTTTTTAACCTTCCCCTCACTATTTGTATCAAATGCAAATTGTAGCTCATCAAAAGGAGCTATATCTGAATCACCACACTTAACATCACTATTGCCCCTCCAACCCTTTATTGCAATATGCTTAATCTTAGTTGGTTTTACTATGTCTCTCTTAACCTCTTTATCTACATACATTTCAAATAGCTCATCATCCCCATCATCTAAATCATAGTCACTTCCTATGAACTTAGTGGATGGATCCTCATAATCTTTATTATCCTTATCTAAGCTAGACTGACTGCCATTGCTAGACCTACTGCCATTGTCATTATCTCCATCATCAATACCTTTACCCTTGTTAAAACTGTGCCTATGTGTTGTTTCTGTGGCCCAAACTTGATCACTATATACATGTTTGACATATACATTAATAACTTTTATGGAATCTATATTATGACCTATTTCTATGACATCACTGTCACTCTCTAAGCTGCATAACCCTTCACTGTAACTTCTATTGGGTCTCTACCAATAAAATGACATCTCTCCAATTAAACCACACTCACCAACCATTGTCCTAATCTCTAACATTTATAACCTACCAACACAAACAAAGTCAAAGTATGCAACTGACTCATTCACGTATGATGAAGGACCACAATGTCTATTGTGATGCATATGTATGGCAAAATAGTCAGAAGTAATAGTTGCATTAACAAACATAACAAAACATACATCAATTAAAATTCAGACCTAATATATTTAAACTGATTACAATTAAATTGTGTTATGTAAACAAAATTATAATTGTAAAAAATTATTAACTAACCATAATTCCTCTTTTCAGAAACCCTAATTAAAAATTAGGAATTAACCAAACCCTAATTTAATATTTATTTTTTCAAAAAACTATTAACTATTTTATAAATGCTAATTAAAAATTATTCATGCACAGTGATGTCAGATTACTCAGGTCCCCACATCTAAAAATAATTTACTACCTCTTTCAAAATCCAACAAACAAAACCCCAATTCTGAGATTTTACAAACCCCTTACAATACCCTTAGAAACATAAATACACACATAAATACACTTACATTTGTTTGGAGTTGGCTCATCATCCTTTCCGCGTCTCCAATCCATTTTGTTAATCATAATTTTGTGAGTTTTTACTTATAAAGAATTTTAGCAGAGCTCTGTCAACTCTAATGATTTCAAACTTAGTTTTGTATCAAATTTGTGATTAACTTAACAATAAATGAATTAGCGCCAATTTTCCCTCTAAAACCACCAAATCATCAACTTTTACAGAGATTTTACAGAGATTTATGAATTGTATTAAGGAAGATAAAAGTTTAATTCTCTATTTCAAATCAAGGCTGTAAAAATTTGTGATTTCTCTCTTTAAATAGCGTCCTTCATGCATTGGCCGGTGCAAAAAATCAGCTCCCAGCAGGTTCCAAAATCAATAATGTATTACCTACTGACGTGTCAAGAAGAGTTAGTATTTTTTTTCTAACATATCATCCTACATGACAAGGTGATGTATAAGTGAATGTATACATAGCATGACGTCTTCAATTTGGTAAAAATTTCATTCAATGATCACATGAAATCAATTGGAAAGATATGTGATCAAATTGAAAAATTTTTCTAGTTAATGATCAACTTATTTTAAAATTTATGTCTACTTGAGTTAATTATAAATTAAAAAGAAAAAAAAAAAGAAAAAGATTGAGGTTTTAAAGAAAAATAACATAAAAAAAATAGGAGAAAATATAAAGTGTTATAAATATATAGATAAATGTGGTTGTCCATTCATCTATCCCACTATTCATAAGTTTTTATATTTAAGTTTAATTTTATTGCACCATTTATGTTGTAATTTATGGTGGGTTTATATATTGTAACATATGATGAAGATGAATCCTATAAATAGGAGTTCATATTTGTCACACCCCAACTCCAGTGGTGTGACAGTCCTAAGGCAAGGGTAGGCTTAAGGCCACCATACACCTGTAGAACTCACATATCCTGGATCTCATACACAATTGTAACAATCATAAGATATCATATAATATCATTTTCATAATCCATATAAATATAATTCATTTCTTTACTATATCATTTCATAATTTCCTCTTGTTCCTTACTGATCAAAAGATGCATCTCACTTCACTAAGGAACGAGAGTACCCAAAAGGTAACAATTCATACATCATATATATATTAGCATCCTCAATTGACTAACTACGAAACTCTAGAGTATACTCCCAATACATATTGTGTCTTAATACCATTTAATGATTATACATAATATTTCAAAATTATTACAATAAAGACTTCTTAGAAGAATGAGTCAAGAAGCTTGATCTTCTCTTCTAGCTCCCTCACGAGCTACACTATCACCTAAAATCCACATAAGGGGAGTGAGCCTTCAACTCAGTAAGATATGAATATCAGGAATCAAGAATCTGAATATCAAATCATAATCATGTACATATATTTATATATATATATGGGTATGAAACAATCTCAAGCTTTACTTGAAGGAACATGAGTGCTTATAATAATTAGCACTATCAAATCATATCACAAATTGAATCATGGTTCTTATTTAAAATGTAAAATGCCCACAAAGAATGGCATTATCAAATCTCATATGATAGAACTGATCTCATGTCATAACATACGTATCAGTAGCCTTGCAACCTTAACGTGAACGCATGCTTGGCTAGGCATACGCCTAGAGCTCATGTTCCCCTCTAAGTGGAACACTGATAAAAACCCTATCAGCTGGGCTCCCAAAGTACACGATGGACCAATGAATTTACCCTCATTGGGAAGAGCGTTCTATCCATAGGGTCATGTGGTTTCAATTTTACAAGAAACATATTTGTCACAAGACCATCAACATATATCATCATTCAAATTGGATTTAATAAGTAAGAAGCATATGAACGTGATCCAAGAAGGTTGATCAAGTTATTTACATTATATATATATATGAATGAACAATCTAAGAATGCTTGGTCATATAATTTCAAAGAAACAATAAACAAATACAATGTTCATACTTAGCTCAACACAGTTTTTTCCTTAAATTCCCTTAACAGATTTCTCAACTCCGAACTCTTCAATTTCATTGATTTTCTCCTCCTAAAATTTTTTTTCAAATATTCAAAATTAGAGTTTTCCTCAAATCAATAATATTCAACATGATTTCTGAATATTTAATCATCTTAGAGTTTCTATTCTTAATTCCAATCCTTAATTTTATTTATCTCGTAAAGAAAATTCTGCATTTAATTCGGATTTACTGTTCATGCTACTATTTATGACAGTCCAAATTTCTGATTTCTTCCACATTAATTACCATTAATAACTTCAAATTGTTTGCAATAAATTCTATACTCCTAAAATTAATTATTCCAACCAACAGACTTAAATAAATCTAAATAAATAACTTTGGAAGAAAATTTACCTTATCTCTTCAACACTGAAATTTCTGAGATTTCTTGCTCAAATCTGATGATTTCTGCCTTATAATAGGATAATCTAGAGGTCTAATCCATTAATTTGAATATTAATGCCTTAGAAAATAAAATGGAATTGATATGTGAAAAGACTGAAAATAGCATAGAAAGAAGAAAGGAAGAATCGTGGAAAAATACTACTGGACTGCTGGGGTTAAATAGGTCACTGCCCAAAATCTCGCTCGCCAACCTGCCTCGGCAATGCTACCTCGCATAAGCCAGCTCGCCAAACTAATCCGGTAATGCCACTTTGCAAAAGCCACTCCGTGAAACCTACTTCGCCTAACCATCTCGTATGAGTCACCTCGCTAATCCAGCTCGCATATGTCACCTCGCATATGCTGCCTCGCCAAACTCTCTTCGCGAACTCTTCCTCGCATATGCCATCTCGGCAATGCCTCTTCACCAACTCGCTTCACCTATCTCCCTCTTCGCCAAACTCTGCTCGCGAACTGCCACTTTGCACATTCCCTCTTCGCATAATGCCTCTTCGCATAATGCCACCTCGCCTTATCCTCTTCGCCAAATCCTTCTTCGCCTAACTTCACTTCGCCAAATTCCTCTTCGCATATGCTACCTCGCATATGCTTCTTCGCTAATTGCCACTTCGGCAATCTCACCTCGCCACTTCGCATTGCCAACTCACAAAATGCCACCCCGCATTTTGCCGGCTCACCATAATAAGATCCTACTAAGCTAAAACTCTTCCTCGACAACTGATACTTAATCAGCTCATAAATGAGCTATAAACATCCAAACTTCCTTATTCTTTTTGCCACTTAAAATAAACATACATAGGCTCAACATATCAAATATTCAAATCACACAGAGACAACCATACAGACCATGGTGTCTCTCCAAAAATCACTTAGACTTATTCCCCCAAAATCCATCCTAACAGTCCTGATAAATTCCACTCTCCACTAAGATATACTTATCCAAAATTCTTGAAATTTTACAGCCAACAACACAACACATAAAGAAACATTTTTCATGTTTATACCTTTGGCTCAATCTGTCTTAGTCATTCCCAGAAATTTCAAATAGACACAAATTTCCTGCAGACACATCAAACTAGACCAGTTCTGCTCAATGGGACATAACTCAACTCACACACAGAATTCTACCAAGCCATTTTACAGAATTTCAAATGAGACATAAATTCATAACTTTCATATTTTACACTTCACCAAATTATTTCTTTAAGATTATGCAATCAGTCTCACAAATTTTTGTAACCAAAAATTTACTGCATTTCTCAAACATTCATACATTTAATTAATTAATTCTTTAAGCATACAATTTAATTAAAATAACAAAAATGGCAGATATTACATTCTTCCCCCTTTTAATAAATGCGTCCTTGAATTTATAATAATCTGCCTCAAGCCTGAAATTAATGAGGATATTTATCTTGCATACTTCGCTCATTTTCCCATGTACACTCTTCCATAGCTTGGTTTCTCCACAAAACCTTAACTATTGGCATCTCCTTATTCCTTAGCTTTTTAACCATTCGATCCATAATTACAATTGGAATTTCTTCATATGATAAATCCAGTTGGAGATCCACTTCCGGCACTTTAAGCACATAAGAAGGATTGGCAATATACTTCCAAAGCATCGATACATGAAATACCAAATGTACCTTATCTATGCTAGGAGGCAAAGCCAACTTGTAGGAAACCTTCCCAACCTTACTCAAAATCTCAAAAGGTCCAATATATCTTGGAGACAGTTTGCCTCTTTTGCCAAACTGTAAAACTCCTTTCATTAGAGAGATCTTTAGAAATACAAGGTCTCCAATGGCAAACTGAAGATCCTTCCTCTTCGGGTTGGCATAACTCTTTTATCGACTGAAAGCTGTCTTTAATCTTTCTCGAATCAATGGAACCTTTTCTGAAGTATATCGTATCAACTCCGGTCCTTCGATATACTTTTCTCCAACTTCATCCCAACACAATGGAGATCTACATTTCCTTCCATACAAAGCTTCATAAGAAGATATCTGGATCGTGGAATGATAGTTGTTGTTGTAGGCAAACTCTATCAATGGCAAGTGAGCATCCCAATTCCCTCCAAAGTCTAGAATGCACATCCTCAGCATGTCTTCTAGAGTTTGGATGGTCCTCTCTGATTACCCATCTGTTTGCGGATGAAAAGCCATGCTGAAATCAAGCTAAGTACTTAGACATTCTTGCAATTTCTGCCAAAACCTCAAGGTGAACTGCGTACCTCTATCTGATATAATTAAAACTGGAACTCCATGAAGTCTGACAATCTCATCCACATAAATCTGGGCATACTGAGAAACTCCATAAGTCGTCTTGATTGGTGAGAAATGGGCCGACTTGGTTAATCTATCTACAATGACCCATATCGAGTCATAGCCTCTCGAAGTTCTTGGCAGCCCGACCACGAAATCCATGGTCACTCTTTCCCATTTTCATTCTGGCAACGGCAGCTCTTGGAGTAACCCTGATGGTTTCTGATGCTCAAACTTGACTTGCTAACAAGTTAAACATTTGGCTACATATTCCGCAACATTTCTTTTCATTCCATTCTACCAATATGAATTTTTAATATCATGGTATATCTTTGTAGCACCTGGATGCACATTATACTTGGCATAATATGCTTCCTTAAGAATCATATCTCTTAACCCATCAACTGCTGGAACACATAACCTGCTACCATACCTTAACATGCCATCAGCCACATTAAATTCTGGAGCTTTTTTTGACCCCACGTCATTCCTTATCCTCACCAATTGAGGGTCTCTATCTTGAGCTTCTCTAATTTGATCAATGAGGAGTGTCTTGACTTGAAAATTTGCCAACAACACTCCTGAATCTGATAATTCCCAACTGATCCCCATATCATGCAACTTCTACACTTCCCTCATTAATGGTCTTCTACTTACTTGAATATGGGATAAGCTCCCCAAGGACTTCCTACTCAGAGCATCGGCTACAACATTTGCTTTCCCGGGATGATATAAGATTTCATAGTCATAATCCTTAAGCAATTCAACCCACCTTCTTTGCCTAAGGTTAAGATCTTTCTGCTGGAATATATACTTTAAACTCTTATGATTTGTGAAAATCTCACACTTCTCACCATACAAGTAGTGTCTCTAGATCTTCAATGCAAACACTACTACAGCCATCTCAAGATCATGAGTTGGATAATTTATCTCATGCTTTCTTAACTGCCTAGAAGCATAGGCTATCACTTTTCCATGCTGCATAAGCACACAACCAAGTCCCACTCGCAATGCATCACAATACACCGCATATCCTCCTTCACCCAACGGCAAAGCTAAAGTAGGTGCCGTGGTGAGACAAGTCTTCAACTTCTGGAAGCTCTTTTCACATGCATTCGACCAAAGAAATTTGACTTGCTTCTGGGTAAGCTTGCTCAAAGGAGCTGCAATCCTAGAGAAGTCTTGAATAAATCTCCTGTAGTAGCCTGCCAAACCCAAGAAACTTCTAACTTCTGAAACATTAGTGGGTTTCGACCAATTAAGAATTGCATCAACTTTTCTAGGATCAACTTTAATCCCTTCTTTACTCACTATGTGCCCCAGAAATCCCACACTCTCAAGCCAGAATTCACACTTCGAAAACTTGGCAAATAGTTGATGTTCTCTCAAAATCTGCAATACAACTCCAAGGTGTTCATCATGCTCTCATTTACTCTTTGAATACACAAGAATGTCATCAATAAACACAATGACAAACTTGTCCAAGAATGGCCTGAACACCCTATTCATCAAATC
>CANXYC010631554.1:0-19942 GCA_948193065.1 Aleurites moluccanus | reverse complement strand
TTTTTTTTTTCTGTTTTGCTATGACATTAGTACTCTATATAGCACCACAACATGAATTCATTAGAATAAAAAATGAGGACAAATGAGAAAATAAAAATAAAAAAGTGCAAGAGTACATGTAAAGAAAAATTCCAGTAGTTAGCACCACCAAATTAACACATGCAAACTCAAATATTCCAATTACAAAGAAAACATCAATTACAAAATGTACACCGCCAAAATGTGATTAACACCATTCTTAAAACTATGAGAATATGCCATGCAACTAAAGAAAAGAGAGTACATAAAGTCAATTGAAAAATTCGGGATAACAAATGCGTAACATTACGGGAACAATTTGCAGCGCTTTTTCTTCCTTGGATAGCTCTCCTTCATCATCAATAGGTTTCTTGTTCAAATCAATTCCGGTGTTTGCGGGTAAATTCATATCAATATCCAATGAAATTTTTTTCATCCGATTAGTTAATTTTGTATTTGGGTTGTCGGTTTCTTTTTTATTGTCCATAATATTTGCAGGAAGAATTTTTGTTATTTATGAAGGTAAGGAGTTTATATAAAAAAAATTAGGTTTGACTATTGAAATTCTTTTGGTTTCTAGTACATGCGTGCTGCTTACGTTGAAAACATAGAGCAATTAAGAAGTGTTGTACTCTTTCTGGGAAAGATAAGAACAAAGTTAATAAGGGTAATTTTGCCAAAAAATTATTTTAATTGCCTAGATTATTTTAATGTGTCAATCAAATTGAAATTGAAAAAAAACTCTTTAACGACTAACATTATGAACCGGAGGGAGTAATGTATTGAATACCCCTTTAAACAAGAAAAAAGGAGAAAATAAAGTTAAAAATCATAATTTACCGACATAAGAATAAGAAAAATTAATGGTAGTTGATAACTCTTTCTGATCATTATTATTATTTGAAATCACCATATAAGAATAATGAGAAGGCAGATGAGGAGGATTTGATGGATCGGAGCAGCGTAATACACTTTAGTTTTAAGAATGCGGTTAGTATTTTCTGCGCTAATTTGAGGGTTATTATTATTATTATTATTAAAATGAGCAGCTATAAGAGCTCTTCTAAAATGAGCATGTCCAGTTCTGATTGGACCCAAAAGAGATCCTTTAATTGAATTTAGAAACGATAACATCAGCAATAGCTTTGCAATTCATGTCTTTCATAGACGATCTTGCAATTGGGAAAGAATTAGAAGATTGATGATGATGATGACGATTTTCTCAATTTTGTCACCAACAAGTTTTGGGAGCGCAGTTGTAATTTAATAGCCACTCTGAAGATGATGGCAAGGAAAAAGAATAAGATATTCCTTTTTAATATTTTCTTTTTTCTTATATTTTATTTAATATTTTATTTTATTTTTAATTTCTGAATCGATTTTCTTGTGAAGTGTGTAATACACGTCTATATTGAGACCATTAATTTGAGTTGTAATTGATATTATTTAAACCAATTAGGTTATATCTAGAGATTAAAATAATAATTAATATTATTTAAAACATAACTTTCTCCTACTTTCTTTTGAATATGAATTTTTTTATTTATACTTTCTTTTGAATATGTTGATAAATGATAATTTATAAAGGGTATTTATCTACATAATTTAAGAAAAGTTCAAATTATTATTATTATTATTATTAATTTTTTTTAGAAGGCAATCAAATTTTGGAACTTCATATCCACCAAAAACATTAGAAAGACAGGTAAAAAAATGACGGTAAAAAAATTGATATGAGATGAAATTTAACTTAAATATTTGAATTTCGAATCTCTAAATGATTATATATAATGGTAAACTCTTTCTCTGTATAACAAACAATACAAATCAATTTTCATAGACAAAATTGGAAAAAGAAAATTCACAAATCAAGCAAAAAATATTTCTAAGATATCTCTCTCTCTGTACAGTAAGTAACTCTCTTTTATTATTAATAAAACTCATTAATTGGAATATGTTTTTTTCCCTCTTCTTGCTTTCCGTTTATTGAAATTTGTAACTTCTTTGCTCGTTAAATTTGATTCAAATTTAATTTTTAACTAATTAAAAATGACTATTCTTATAATTTAAATACAAGAAGTTATATATAATGTATAATTCTTCTTATCTTGAAGAAATGTATAATTTGAAATTTATTGAAATCATAATTTCTTGGGTACAAATTTGAATTATGTATTATTTTTTAGTGGAGAAATTTTTTTTTTTATCTCAAAGAAATGTCTCATGGGTTGTTGTTGCTTGTTATTTTAATTTTTAGGAGAAATAATTTGAATTTTTTTTTCTTTGTTTATATTTATATCATAGATTCTTTGCTATACTAATATTATGGTTTTAATTTCAAATTTAACTATTTTAAAATTTTAAAATTTTTCTCCATTTACTATTAATTTTTGTAATACTCGGTGCTTGGGTTGTAAGGTTGAGAATGTGCACATTAAATTTACTTGTACTTTATTTAATGCATGTTAAATGATTTTATGTGTATATGTGCATGATAGATGCTCTAATAATGTATGTTGAGTATAAATTACTATTAGAATGGATTTATGATGATACATGATGAGTTATACTTGAGTTTGAAATGTTATACATAGTTTAGTTGAGTTGTTTGAGTTTTGAACAAGTTAAAATGGAGAAACATGAGAGGTTCCCACTTAGTAGACTCTTCATGGGCGTAAGAAACCTTTTACCACTGTGAAAATATTTTCTGTATGATTTTTTATTTTTCTTAGATTGGCCATTACGGTCGTGAAAATGTTTCCAATCCCAAGCATAAATAGTGGCCTTTACGGCCATGAAATTTATCTTCACGGACATGAAGACTCGGGCCAATATATACCTGAACCTCATTTCTTCATTTTCAACTCTTCTATTTCATCTTCCCTTCTCTTTTTCTTCATAAATACACTTCAACCATCTACTCACTCATTAAATTATCTTCTTAAATATTTATTACATCTCAAATAACCAAAAATTCAAGAATCAAACCTCCAAAAATACTAAGATTCTAGATTTCTTAAGAATCTCTATTTCTAAGGTTTTAAGATATTTACTCTAAACTCATTTCTAAATTCAAGTTAAGTTAATTCATGGCTAGAATAGATGCATATAAGTTGTTTATGAGTATTAAAAGGTATTTATTATAAATTATAAAAAAGATTTATGGATTTTGAGTTTTTGGATGAATAGTAACTATTCATCCTAATCTTCTATAATTTTCTAAAAGATGATTAAATTGATGCTAGAAATCATATTTAGACTTTTAAAGATATTTAGAATCATAAGGATTTATCTTGTATGAGTATGTTTGAGTAAAATCCTAATTTTGGATATTTGAGGATTTTGATTTAGGAGAGGAGAACTCAAGAGAATATGAAGGATTAATTCTTACTCTAATGTTTGAGTGGATTAGCAAGGATAATTGCTTTGAGATAAGTATGAACAATGTATATGCATGTTGTTCCTTATGAGATATATTGTTAAATCTCCATATATGTTCTCTATGATATGAAATACATGTTTAATAATCTATTCAATAAATTCTTTCTTACCTTCTATAAGAAACCACTTGTATGTTAGAAAATAACTTGGTTATTTCTCTTTGGACCAAGTTCATAACGAAACTTAGTTGTGTAAATGAACTATATATATATGTTTATATGTTTGAAGGTTTTGTGACCAATATGTTCTTTGATAATTCCAAGCTTTACGAACCCATGAATATGTATAGAACGCTTTTCTCAATGAGAGTAAATTCTTTGATCCAATATGCACAATAGGAACCCAACTGATAGGATTTTTTTTTATCAATATTCTATCTAAAGGGGGGTTATAAGCTCTAGGCTTATACTCGGCTAAGCATATGTGTCACGATAAGGTAGTAAGGCTGTCGATGTATTTTCATGATATCAGTTCTATCACATGATATGATTTGATAGTGTTATTCTATTATAAGTACTCATGTTCTTTTAAGTACAAGTTCATAGATTCTTCTTCTTATAACTCTTTCATGCTCAAGTATAAGTATATTCATGACTATAATATCTAAGTTCTTTAGCTTAATTTAAAGCATAACATATTTATATCTTACTGAGTTGAAGGCTCACTCCTTTTCTGTAGATTTCAGGTGATAGTGTAACTTGAGAGAGAGCTAATCTAGAAGATAAAGCTTCTTGACTTTTTCTTCATAAGAGGACTTTTGGATGTAATTTTGTTAAATATTATATTTATGTTATGTACTTATGTCTAATGAGAAGTATATTCTTAGAAGCTCTATAGTTAAACATTGAGGATGTATTCTTTTGTTTCCTTAGTGGTATTCCTTATAGCATTTCCCTTATTCCATATTGATGTTAGATGTGTATTTTGATCGGTAGGGAATAAGAAGAAATATCATGATATGAAGATATGATAATGATTATATGATTATATATATATATATATATATATAGGTATATTGGATATGGTACGTATAAGATCCAGGTTATGTTGTTTTTATGGTGGCCTATGTCTACCCTTACCGTAGGACTGTCGCACAGGTGGTTTTAGATATAACAAAGGTGGTATAAAAGCTATAGATTTATAATCCTTAAGATAGATAGATAGATGTGTATATTCTAAGTGTTGATTAAGATAACTACGAAGCATAAGATTCATATATCGTCTATATTGTGTTTTCATTTGGTGTAGATTTATGTTAAGTATGTATTATGAGTCTAAGTTGTTTGTTCTTCTTATCAATATCGAGATGCCTCCATGACGTGATAGAGGACGAGGTCAAGGTCATCCTAGGCAAGATTTACTTTCAGATGAGGGTTTTGTAAGAGGGATTGGAGGTGATGAGGTTCCTCATGCTCCATAAATGGATGTGGTTAATATGGCTCAATAGTTAGATCGGTTACAGAGGAACTATGAGGTGATAACTGAGTTCATTACTCAGCTGAGACAACAATAGGTAGCTCCAGAGATTCTCGTTCCTCCTGTATTTCCACCATCACTTGTACCTAAGGTAGATGAGGTATCTTTTGATAGGTTCCTCAAGCTTAAGCCTTCAGAGTGTAGAGGCAAGATGGATATTACAGATTTCTTGGAAGAGATAAAAGAGAAGGTACTTCAAATTCAAGTTTTGAATGCTAGAGTGTTGTTTGATTCATGAGCTACACATCCTTTTGTATTGTCTTGTTTTGCTAAGAAATTGCATATGCCATGTAAATTGCTTGAGAATGCATTGGTTGTTTTTACTCCTTTAGAGAAAGAGATTGAAGTTCATAACTTTTATCCTTCATGTGTGGTTAGCATAAGTGGTAAGAGTTTGAATGTGGACTTGATTGAATTATCTGTGTTGGAATTTGATGTGATATTGGACATGGATTGATTATCCAAGCATTATGCCATTATAGATTGTAATGGGAAGAAGATTGTTTTCAAGCTACCTTCGGATGAGGAGTTTGAGCTCTAAGGGGAGAGAAGCAAAGTGTCGTATAATGTGATATCTGCCATTGGGGAGAGGAGATTATTGAGAAAGGGTTGCCAAGGGTATTTGGTTTATGTCCGAGATACTTAGAAGGAAGTAAAATACATGGGGCAGATTCCAGTTGTTAATGAGTTTCTGAATGTATTTCCTGCAGAGTTACCAGGGTTGCCATCAGATAGAGAGATAGAATTCGGTATTGAGTTACTACCTAGCACTAGTCCAATATCTATTACTCCTTATCGTATAACACCAATTGAGTTGAAAGAATTAAAAGTTTAGCTGCAAGACATGCTTGATAAGAGCTTTATCAAACCTAATAGTTCTCCATAGGGTGCACCAGTGCTCTTTGTAAAGAAGAAATATTGCCTTATGAGGTTGTGTATTGACTACAGACAGCTTAACAAGATTACCATTAGGAATAAGTATCCCTTGCCAAGGATAGATGATTTGTTTGATCAATTGCAAGGTGCTAGTTGATTCTCCAAGATATACTTGAGGTCAGGCTATCATCAGTTGAGGATTCAGAATGAGGATGTATGAAGACAGCTTTTCGAACCAGATATGGATACTATGAGTTTCTAGTGTTGCCATTTGGGTTGACTAATGTACTAGCTGCTTTCATGGACCTGATAAATAGGGTGTTCAAGCCATTTCTAGACAAGTTTTTCATTGTGTTTATTGATGATATTCTCTTGTATTCTAAGAGTAAGGAAGAGCATGAGGAACATCTTTAGATTATGTTATAGACCTTGAGGGAGCATCAGTTGTTTGCTAAGTTCTTTAAGTGTGAATTTTGGCTCGATAGCGTTTGTTTTCTTAGGCATGTGGTGAGCAAAAAAGGATTTAAGGGTGATCCGAAGAAAGTGGATGCAATTCTTAATTGGCCTAGACCCATGAATGTTTCAAAGGTTAGAAGTTTCTTGGGTTTGGCCGGATATTATAGAAGGTTTGTGCAAGACTTTTCCAAGATTGCCATACTTTTGACTGAGCTTACTTAGAAGCAAGTGAAATTCCAATGGAGGGATGTATGTGAAGGGAGTTTCCACAAGCTGAAGACTTGTCTCACCATGGCACCTGTTTTAGCTCTACCATCAGGTGAAGGAGGATATGCGGTATACTGTGATGCATCGAGAGTGCGACTTAGATGTGTACTTATGCTTAGTCAGTTGAGGAAGCTTGAGGTGAATTACCCTACGCATAATCTTGAGATGGCAGCAGTTGTTTTTGCCTTGAAGATTTGGAGACATTATATGTATAGAGAAAAGTGCGAGATCTTCATAGATCATAAGAGTTTGAAGTATATCTTTCAACAGAAGGATCTCAATCTTAGACAGAGGAGATGAATGGAGTTATTAAAAGACTACGATTGTGAGATTTTATACCATCCATGAAAGACTAATGTGGTAGCGGATGCTTTGAATAGGAAATCTTTGGAGAGTTTAGCTCATATCCAAGTTAGTAGAAGATCTTTGTTGAGAAAGATGCTAAGTTTGCAGAAAATATGGATTAGATTTGATCTATCAGAATCAGGAGTAGTTTTAGCCCATTTTTAAGTCAAGCCTATACTTATTGATTAGATTAGAGAAGCACAAGATAAGGATTCTCAGTTGATGAAGTTGAAGAGCGACATGGGAACATAGAGAGCTCTAAGCTTTGGTATAGTTGATGGCACACTCAGACTGGGTAATAGATTGTGTTCCAACAGTGGACGGATTGAGAGATGTGATTCTTAAGGAAGCCCATCATTCCAATTACAATCTGCATCCAAGTGCAATGAATATGCACCACGACATCAAGAGTTCTTATTGGTGGAGTAGAATGAAAAAGGATGTTGCAGAGTATGTGGCTAAGTGTTTGACCTGTCAGCAAGTTAAGTTTGAGCAACATAAACCTTCAGGACTACTACAATAGTTGTCATTGCCAGAATGGAAGTTGGAGAGAATAACTATGGATTTTGTGGTATGACTGCAAAGGACTTCGAAGGGACATGATTCGATTTGGATCATTATAGATAGATTGATAAAGTCTACTCACTTTTTACCAGTCAAGACGACCTACACGGCTTCTTAGTATGCACATATATACATTGATGACATAGTGAGACTTCATGGGGTTCCAATTTTGATCATCTCAGATAAAGGTACTCAGTTTATTTTGAGATTTTGGTAGAAATTGCAAGAGTTTTTAGGTACAGAACTCAATTTTAGCACAACATTTCATCCTCAGATGGATGGGCAATCATAGAGGACCATCCAAACTCTAGAAGATATGTTGAGAATATGCATTCTAGACTTTGGAGGGAATTTGGATACTCACTTTCCAGTGATAAAGTTTGCTTACAATAATAGTTATCATTCAACAATTCAGATGTCCCATTATGAGGCTTTGTATGGAAGAAAGTGTAGATCTCAATTGTATTAGGATGAGGTTGGAGAGAAGCATATCGAAGGACCCGAGTTAATACGATGTACGCCAAAAAAGATTTTGCTCATCAGGGAGAGATTGAAGATAGCCTTTAGTCGCTAAAAGAGCTATGCATATCCAAAAAGGAAAGACCTTCAGTTTCCAGTTGGAGATCTAGTGTTTCTAAAGGTCTCACCTATGAAAGGAATTCTAAGGTTTGGCAAGAGAGGCAAGCTGTCTCCATGATTTATTGGACCCTTCGAAATCTTGAGTAAGGTTAGAGAAGTCTCATACAGGTTAGCATTGCCACCTAACATGGATAGTGTACATCCGATATTCCATGTGTCAATGCTTCAGAGGTATGTCCCGATTCTTATCATGTGTTGCAAGTTCCAATAGTAGACTTTTAGTAGGATTTAAAAAATGAAGAGATTTTAGTCGCTATTGTGGATCGAATGATCAAGAGACTACGAAATAAGGATATAGCAATGGTTAAGGTCTTATGGAAGAACCAAGTCATGAAAGAGTGCATTTGAGAGAGTGAGCAGAAAATGCAAGACAAGTACCCCAATTTGTTTCAAGAGCAAGGTAATTCTTAAAATTCGATGACGAATTTTCTTAAGGTAGGGAGAAAGTAACACCCGGTGCTTGGGTTGCAAGGTTGAAAATGTGTGTATTAGATTTACTTATATTTTGTTTAATGCATTGTCACATCCCCCACTTCAAAAGATATGATAGTCCTAGAAATAGGGAAGGCATAAAGCCATCTAAACCCGTAGAAATCCAATTAACAATTTTTCAGAAATTTTGGCATAGTTTCCTCTATTTTTCCAACAATTACCAAGGACCAATGTCCATCTCTTCATTAAATTCCAACAATACAACCTGCAGAAGAAATGCATTTCCAATATTTCATCATTATACCTTCATCTTCAAGGAATTCCATTGGGATATTTCATTAATTTTCAAATTAACATTCATATCATTTTCATCATAGATACTCAATACGCTATACCATTATATAGGTTCATATACTTGTGTCATTATTAATCATCCTTTATGTAACATTTAATATTTACATATATCAAAAATATTAGTTAACCAATTTATAAATCATGGAGCATTTACAAAATAAAATATAAAAATTTGGAGACAATATATAGATATGTATGTTTCGCAGCTAAAGAAGACAAAGCTGGAACCACACCTATCTACCGATCCCCTGAAAAAAATAATAAACCACTAAAAGAATGAGATAAAATCTCAGTGAGTAGTATATATGTCACTTCACTTATAAGCAATAATAAATAGTAATAAATTAATATAGTCATTGGTAATGTATATTAATTTGGATATGGATAAGGTATATAATCAAGATCTCGGTTAATATTACAATGCAATATTTAAGGTAAGATAATCAACATAATAAGGTGTCAATAATTAGTTTACTTTAATGACAGATTTATAATCTCTGTATAAAAGCAGATGCTATAGCTGGTAGCATGCTTATCACTCATACAACTGATCAAATTGTATGACTGAGAACACCTCTCCCAGTTGGGGTTCACTGTAAAAGTTTCACTATGCACAATATCTGATGAAATTATTATTCTAATCTATCAAGTGAGTAGGCATGTCATTTATAATATCAAATTGGGTTTCAATTTAGGGTTTACAATTGCAATGGATCAAAGATTCTATATCAATTTCAATATGTTCAGTGAATAAGTTAAAAGGTTTAATGGTCAATTTGAAGCAATAGTAAAACAATGGAAGTTATATAATGATTTGGCTATTAAAGGTATCAATCAAGGAAATATTAACAATTTCAATTTCAAGCAAAGTGACATATACATTACTTACCTTTCTAACTTTAGCTCCAAGTTATCTAAACTTCACTTTTAACACAAACAAAAAGAATGGTCTACTACTTTATCTTCTTCTCCTTTATCCTTTGTATCTACAAAGCCAATTCAAATGTTTTAGTACTCAATTTATCTTAATTTTATGTAATAGGAATCAAATCAAACTATCCCTCTCAAAATCTAAAACTTGATTTCTGGCAGCCTAGGTTCCTTTGTTAATATCTCTAGTTACACTCATCCAATTGCTTCAATTCATTCTTTAAATTAAACTATGCATATGAGGGTTTAACATACAAAAATTCATAATTTTCTAAGTACTATACAAATTATAGTGAATTTTCTAAGATTGCCCTGCATCTTGAAATCTGTCCTATAAATTCTACCTAAGCAATCTCTACTTTTTCATTCATAACTCAACATGTAGATATCTAAATGCTATTTTGTTTTTACTAAAATTTATATAAGAAATAGGAAAACATTTTTCATGTGTTTAGTTTTCTCTGATTTTGATATTAATGCCTTTAAAAATATAAAATGCAGTAGAGTTTCTCATTCTAAATCCTAACCCGAGTCAATAATATTCAGTGACTCATATCTCTTTACACAACATGAATTTGATAAAAATTCCTTAAAGGTATATTTTCTAAACATATATATTTATAACTTTTATGCTTTGTAAATTTTTTAAAATCTAATTTTAATATTATTAAAACTAGCCTCTAACTTTCTATCAAGATATAGAAATTTCAGAATTTCAAAAATTTACTTCTAACTTCTCTTTCTTTCACTACCTAAACCTCTAATATACTACTAGAAGTTTATAAAATTGAATTATAAATCTTGATAAGTATATTACTTCTTAGAAACTTTAAAGAATTTTTTTTATCTTCTAGCAAGATTCCAACAAAAATTGATAAAAAAATGAAGGTTAATTGATGGAAAGCTTGTGAATTGAGGTGATGGAAGAGTAATTTATAGAAGAAGAGATGAGTACAATTTTTTGAAGAAAACCCCCCTTAAATTTAGACCAAGACATGAGAAGATGAAGAAATTGATGAATTTTGTTTTTTTTAATATATATTTATATAAATTCATATCCAATTAGAATTTTGAAAAAAAAAAAAAAAGAAATTTTAAAGAAAAAGAAAATGGAATGAATGAAGACTAAATTTGGGTGAAGATGAATTAAAGAAAGAAAAAAATAAATTTCAATTTTTCTTGGTGGAGTGGCCGGCCACCTAACCTATTTTTTTATTATTTTTATTATTTTTTAAATTAATCAAATTAACTTTTTAATTTATCTCTCAAAATTTACCAAATTATTATTTTCACTTTTTATTTTTCTATTCACTACTTAAGCATCTAAGTTTTACCGCTTTCACTCAATTCTATTTTTAATTTATTCATTATTTATCAGATTTAGGTATGTGAAGAAAAATTAGATAAATGACTGCTTTGGAGTTTACTAAAAATCGAACACTGGAGGGTGTCCCATCTTAGGTTTTTTAGGTTTTCCTTCTTAAATCTGTTAATTGATTTAATTAATTAGCACTCTTTTTAACTTTGTTTAATCCCCTAATTATTTTTCTTACGATGCTAGACCATCAAATTAAGGTATCCCATAATTATTTATAAGTAATGTACTTCTTAAATTTTATAAAAATTCAACTACTAATTCTCATTTCTTAAAACTATCCTTAATCGTTTTAAAATTTAATTAGGGTTATTACATTATATCCCGCTTAAAATAAATTTATCATCGAATCTAAAATTTAACTAACCTTAAATAACAAACAGGTGAGGATATTTCTATCGCATGTCGAATTCACTTTCCTAGGTGAATTCTTCACTTCCGTAATTCTTTCATTATACTTTCACCATTGGAATCTCTTTATTTCTTAACCACTTCACTTGTCGATCAACAATTTGGTCTAAAATTTCTTCATACGATAGATTCTCATCTACTTCAATACTTTGAACTAGAAGGTGTAATACCCAGTACTTGGAACGCTAGAATAGATATGTGTTCGTTCATGTTTGTTTGATGAATGTTAGTATGTGTATATTTATATGTGCATGGTAGATAATCTAGAATGTTATGTTAAGTATAGATTACTCCTAGAATAATTATATGTTAAGACATGATGAGTTATGACTAATTTTGAGGTGTTAGCATGTGTATGTATAAGTTGATTGAGTTTGGACAAGTTGGAATGGAGAAAATATGAGAATTTTTCACCATCAGTTATTCATGGGGGTGAAGATACCTTTCACCATCATGAAGTTACATTTCACCACCATGAAGTTACCTTTCATCACTATGAAGATAGTTTTCACGGGAGTGAAAGATCTTTCACCACCGTGAGAATATTTTCTGCATAATTTTTTTATTTTCCTAAGAAATTGACTTTCACAGGCGTGAATGTTCAATTCACGGGCGTTAAGCCTCGGGTCTATATAAGCATGAGCCCGTTTCTTTTATTTTCAGCTCACCCATTTCATCTTTCTTCCTCTCTTTCTTCATAAATACATTTCACTCACCCATAAATTCATTAAATTCTTTTCTCAAATACTTATTTCATCTCCATCAATACAAAAATCAAGAATCAAACCTTTAAGAACTTCAAGAATCGAAATTTCTCAAGAATCTCCATTCTAGGGTTTCAAGGTAATTTTCTCAAAACTCATTTCTAAGTTGAGGTTAAGTTAATCTATGGATGGAATAGATGATTATAAGTTATGTATAGATGTTTATGAGCCTTAAATAACATTTACTATAGATTACATGAAATGTCAGGATTTAAAATTTTGGGTGAATAGTAGATATTCATCCCAATATTTAATGTTCTTTTAAGAGATGTTAAAATGGATGTTATGAAGCATAATAGGACTTCTCAAGATGATTAAATCATAAGGACTACAACTATATAATCACGAATGATAGAAACCCTAATTTATGGATATTAGGATTTTGATTTAGGAATGGAAAGCACAAAAGACTAAGGAATAATTCATGCTTCTCATATGATAAAAGATAATATTTTGTAAGGAATTGCTTTGAGGTAAGTATGAACTATATTAATATATGCTACTCTTATAAGTTTATGGTTGTTACTTCTTCCTTTCTATATATGCTTTATTGAACCCATTGTTAAAGAACCAAAGTAATAAATTCGTAATTGTAAACTATAAATTATTGAGACTTCCTAAATAAACCAATTGAATGAATGACTTGGTTATTATTTTTCTTGGACCAAGATCATTATATACCTATTTGTGTGATTGAATAACTATATATAAATATGTGATGATGGTCTTGTGACTACTATGTTTCTTAATAATATGTTTAAGTTATATAATCTATGACCAACATGTAAATAGAATGTTCTTCCCAATGAGAGTTAGTTCATTGGTCTAATATGCACATCGGGAACCCAGCTGATAGAATTTTTGTCAGTGTCCCTCCTAGTTGGGGACGAGAAACACTAGGTATGTGCCCTGTGCAAGCACATGGCAACGTTGAGGTGACAAGGTGCACCGATACGCTATGATATGATCTGTTCTGAGTTCTATTTCATGATATGATTTATAGTGCCATTATGTTAAATAAACCATGATTGTTCATGTTATGATTCCTTGTACAATCATTCTGATAATCTCTTTCCTTATGATATTCCAAAAGTATATTGAATATATGTTCAAGTTCATACTTATCATTTATATCTTTATGATACTTGAGAGTATTAGTATAGTTTATATCTTACTGAGTTAAAGGCTCACTCCTTTTCTGTGGAATTCAGGTGATAGTATAGCTTGAGAGGGAGCTAACTTAGAAGACAGAGCTTCTTGATTCATTCCTCTAAGAAGTCTCTATGTAATTCTTTCGATATATATATTTTTTTTATTATGGTATTTATATGCATGAGGAGTATATTCTAGAGCTTTGTAGTTAGTTGTTGAGGATGATATTATTTTGATGTCTGAATTGATACATTGTAGGTTGCCCTTGTTCCTTATTGATGTGGGATATATCTTTTGATCGGTAAGGAATAAGAGAAAATCATATGAAAATATATGGAAATGCATGAATGATAATTATATGATTCATAGAATTAAATATTTATGATGATAACTATGTTTGGTGTAGATATTTGTTATGTTTGAGATTCAGGATATGAGTATTATATGGGTTTATAGTGGCCTTAAGCCTACCCTTGCCCCAGGACTATCGCACCACTAGAGTTGGGGTATGACAGAAGGACATGAGAAGGATTTAACAATTATTTCCTCAACATAGATACATGGAAAATAGGATGTATGTGGCTTAAACTTGAAAGACGAGCTAAGCGATAGGATACATTCCCAACTCTATCCAGTATCTCGAATGACCCTAGATATCTTGGTGACAATTTTCCTTTCTTTCCAAAACTAATCACTCCTTTCATTGGATAAATTTTTAGAAATACATGATCACCAATCGCAAATTGTACATCCTTTCTCTTCGAATCTGCATAACTTTTCTACAGGCTAAAAATTGTCTTCATTTGTTCTCTAATCAGTGGCACCTTTTTCATAGTCTCTCGAATCAAGTCTGGACCCTCCAAATGCTTATCTCTAGGTTCCACCCAATATACAAGTGATCTACATTTGTGTCCATATAAGGCTTCACAAGGTGTCATACCAATAGTGGAGTGATAACTATTATTGTAAGCAAACTCTACTAATAGTAGGTACTTATCCCAATTACCACCGAAATCCAACACACATAGCCGTAGCATATCCTCCAGAGTCTGAATAGTCTGCTCAGACTGACCATCTGTCTATGGATGAAAGACAGTACTGAAGTTCAATTGAGTACCCAACACTTCTTGAAACTTTTACTAAAATCGGGATGTGAACTGTGTACCTCTATCCAAAATGATGGATATTGGTACCCTATGCAACCACACAATCTTATCAATATAAAACTAAGCATATTGTGATGCTATATAGGTGGACTTCACTTCTAGAAAATGGGCCTATTTTATGAGTCTATTAATAATTACCCAAATAGAATTATAGCCCTTAGATGTCTGAGGCAACCCACTATGAAATCCATAGTCACTTGCTTCCATTTCCATTCTGGCAGTTCAATCTCTAGTAACAACCCTGATGGCTTCTGATGTTCAAACTTGACTTGTTGGCAGGATAAACATTTGGATAAATATTCAACTATCTGTTCTTCATTCTAGGCCACTAATAGAAATCTTTTACATATCTATACATCTTAGTGGTTCTAGGATGAACATTGTAAGGTGTAAGATGAAATTCATCCAAAATCCTCTCCCAAATCCCATTCACATCAAGAACACATAGTCGATCATTCAACTTTAACACCCCATTATTTATCCGAACTTAGAAGATTTCCCTGCTTGAACATTTTCTTTCAACTTCATTAATTGCAAATTTGTATCCTATGAGGCTTTAATCTCATGAATCAATGCATGCCTTACTTGAAACTAGGCAATCAATGCTAAGGAATCAGATATCTGTAGTTGCACACCCATATCAAGAAATTCCTTTAACCTTTTCATAATTGGCCTTCTGTGAATTGCTATATGTGATAAACTACCCATTGACTTACTGCTCAAAGCATTTGCAACTACATTCGCTTTCCGCAGATGGTAAAGAATCTGACAATCATAATCTTTTACCAATTCCATCCATCTTCTTTGCCGTAAGTTTAAATCTTTTTGCTGTAGAATGTACTAAAAACTCTTATGATCCATATAAATCTCACACCTTTCACCATATAAATAGTGTCTCCAGATTTTCAAAGCAAAAATCACAACAACCATTTCCAAATCATGAGTGGGGTAATTCAATTCATGTCTTTTCAATTGTCGGGAAGCATAAATGATTACTTTCCCATTTTGCATCAATACATAACCTAAACCCACTCCAGAAGCATCATAATACACATAAAATCCACATATTCCAGATGATAATGCCAGTACTGGAGTAGTAATGAGACATGTCTTAAGTTTCTGAAACTCTCCTCATAATCATCGTCCCATTGGAATTTAATTTGCTTCCTAATCAGCTTGGTTAGCGGTGCAACTATATTGGAGAAATTTTTAATAAATCTCCTATAGTAACCCGTCATTCCTAGGAAACTCTGGATTTCTGAAATATTCATCCATCGAGGCCAATTTGCAACTGCTTCCACCTTTTTAGGATCCACTTTAAATCCATCTATACAAATGTCATATCCTAGAAAACACACTTCATCCAACCAGAAACTCACATTTTGATAACTTGGCATACAACCTGTGTTCCCTCAATGTCTACAATACAATCCTTAGGTGTTCTTCCTGACTCTTGGAATGGACAAGTATATCATCTATAAACACGATGACAAATCTATCTAATAAAGGTTTAAACACCCGATTTATTAGGTCCATAAAGGTAGCAGGAGCATTAGTCAGCCCGAATGGCAGTACCAGAACTCATAATGCCTATATCGGGTTCGAAAATCTATTTTCGGTACATCCTCTTTCCGAATTCTCAATTGATGATAGCCTGATCAAAGATCAACCTTTAAAATTGCCAACTCTCTGCAACTGATCAAAGAGATCATCAATTCTAGGTAATGGATATTTATTCTTCACAGTCACTTTATTCAACTGCCTATAGTCAATACACATATGTAGTGTCCCATCCTTCTTCTTTACAAACAAAGCAGGTGCTTCCTATAGTGAACTACTAGGTCAAATAAACCCTTTATCTAACAACTCTTGCAACTGCACCTTCAGCTCTTTAAACTCAGTAGGTGTCATCCGATAAGGCGAAATAGAAATTGGATCAGTCCTTGGATATACATCAATTTCAAACTCAATTTCTCGCTCTGGTGGTAATCTAGGTAAGTTTGCAGGAAATACATCCGGAAACTCATTTACTATTAGAATATGGTCTAACCCTTTATCATTCATCTGAGTATCAACTACATTAGCCAAATATCTTTGGCATCCCTTCCTTGGGAGTGTCTTTACTACAGTAGTAGAAATTATGCAGGTTAAATTACTCTCTTTTTCACCCTGGAACACAAAGACTGGCTACCCTTCAGATCTAAACTCTACCTTCTTTCCAAAACAATCAATGGAAGCATGATGCCGTGACAGCCAATCCGTTCCCAAAATCACATCCATTTCTAAGAAGCTAACTGAAAGTATAGACTCTGATTATTGTATATATTTTGTTATTATTTGGAGATTTATTCCTCTTAGAGCTTCATAATAATTGAATGGCTATAATATTGTTTTGAGTTATCACTTAATCATTTTTAATAGAGGACATTATTTGCCTTTGATCCATAGTGAACAAGTTGATTATATTTTGGATGGTTATATTATAGGATTGATGATGTGTATGATTTGGATTTGTAGATGGCTATAGATATGTTTTGTTATTGTCACATGTTAGGTTTATGTGTTCTACAAATTTTTGGTGGCCTTAAACCTACCCCTGTCCTAGGACCGTCGTATCTTTTGTTTTGGGATGTGACAAAAGTGGTATCAGAGCTTAGGTTTGAAATTATAGTTGATATGTGGTAATGAATGTTTGATTATGGAAATTATGGAGCATAAAAATTATGTCTTATCAATGCTCTATTATTCTCTTATCTGAATCTGAATTATTTGTTATGTTATCAGTTCTAATATGCCTCCTAGACAAGGTTTTGGTAGAGACAGAAGACGTGGTCGTCCTAGGAGAGATGTTTCTTTTAAGGCCAATTTTGTTGTCTGAATGGGGATAATGAGGTTCTTCTAGCACCTCTATTGCATATGGCTCAGAGATTTGAACGATTGGAGTATAATTATGAGATGATAGCTAACTATATTGCCCAACAAAGGCAACAGGCTCCTCCAGTACAGGTGGCTCCAACTCTACCACCACCTGCAGCTTCGATAGCTCCTCCGATTGATCCTCCTCAGCCACCTTTGATTCTGCAGGTTGAGGAAGTATCTTTTGAGAAATTTCTGAAGCTCAAGCCAGTAGAGTATAAGGGTGAGGTAGACCCTACTAAATTTTTGGAAGAAGTGGAATATAAGGCCCAGATTTTGAGAGTTCCTGATAAGAGAGCTGTGGAGTTTGTGGGTCACCTTATGAAGGGTGATGCTCGTGACTGGTTTAAGAGGAGTATTTTTGGTTTACTTCTTGTTAATAGAAGGTGAACTAGGTCTCATTTCAGGGAGCTTATGATGAAGGAGTTTCTTTTGAAATCAATTAGAAAGGCTAGAGCCTTGGACTTTGAGAGACTTGTACAGACTTTTAATATGTCTGTATCTGAATATGCTAAGAGGTTTAGTAATTAGAGTAAGTTTTCTTCTGCTTTAGTGCCTGATGAGGTGACACAAATTCATCTATTCATGAGGGGATTGTTGACCCCAATATTCAAGATTATGTCGGTATAAGAGTTTGATTCCTTTTCCACGTTGATGGATAAAGCAAGGGTTATTGAGAACCGATAAATGGAAGCAACATTTGATAGGGAGCAGAGGAAAAAGGAAAAGATAGGAGGTTCATCTAAATCAGGTAGAGATGAGAGTGGAGTGAATAGTATGGGTGTTTCTCTTAATATTGCACCGATTGGTTCTGGAGGTCAGTCAGGTTGATCTCAGTAGAGACAAAGTACTTCCAGGCATATTACACAAACGAGTTATGGTTTTGGTATTCTGGCATTGTAATAACCCAAACGATTATAGTGGAAAACTTAAATTGGGTAGGAATTTTTTTTTAAATTCTCCAGGAAGCAATAACCGAAAATTTATCAAGGACAATAGAAAATAGGCATTAGAGTGAATTATAGAATTTAAATGAGAATTAAATCGAATAGAATGGACAATATGAACATAGTTGAAAATGCTAGAGTATTAAAAATTATAGTAAAATAAATTGAAAATACTTAAGAGTTAATTAATGGATTAATTAATAATTAATCAAGGATTAGCCTAAAAGTCAACAAAAGTGGCTAAATAATTATATATATATATATATATATATTCATATAATTCAAAATGATTTTCTTTTCTTTATTTCTTTTTCTATTTATTTTTTTCTAATTTTCCTATTGGGCCATTTGTTACATATATAGATAAATATGATAAGAAGCCATCATCTTCTTCAATTTTCTTTTCCATGGCCGAAATTTTCAAGCTCCTCATCATAGAAAAAATTTCTTCTTAGCTTCCTAAAATCATTTGGTCTATCACAATTTCCTTCACAAATAATTCTTCCCCCAACCTCTAGTTGAATTATTTGGGCTTAGAAAGAGATTTGGTGCAATTTTTCTCCAAGGTAAATTTTTTAACAAGTTTTTAAATTCATTTTTCATGAGTTATTTGAATGATTAAATGATTGGGTGATATGTTTAAAGTAGAGAAAGTGATTGGGAATTTTGAAATTTTTTGTGTCAGGAATTTCCTGTGACTTGGCAGAAACTTTGGGCTCTATTTTTATGTCCTTAGAAGTAGAATTTAAAAATATGCAAAACACAAAAGTTGTAACTGTGTATGTGTATAATATATTTTCTTCAGAAAGTTTTGATTGAATCCTTCTGTGTTGGGAGATATGAGTCTCCAAATATGACTGACTCGGATAGGGTTTCATTTCTGTGAAATTCCTGAGACTCAGCAGAAAGTTGGAGCTAATTTTTGAGATCTTTAATGTAGGAATTTGACAATATTCAAAACATTAAAGTTTTATATATACATGTAAAGAATATTTAGTCTTTTGGAATTTTTATCAAATTATTAATTTATTATTAACTATGGACCCCTGAGACAAACTAGCTCGGATTAGGGATTTCATAAATATAACCCTTCTGAAATTGGTAAATATGAGGATTTTAGGATCTGAATCAGGGGAAAGTCAAAAAATGAGAAATGTGTCATTATGTCTTAGATAAAATTCAGTGAAAACATAGTAGCATTTGGATCTACACATAATGATTTATAAGTCAAATATCAGGGTATGTTCAGGTAGAAATTTCAAGATTTCTGAATGTTGTTTAGAATTTAGGTTTGCTTGTTGTATTGTAATGTAATTAGGTTTCTAAATTGAGATTTATGTTTGTTATAGCTGCACAAAGGAGAGATAAAGGAAAAGACAAGGAAGTGGAAGACCACCCTTTTAGTTTATGCTA
>CANXYC010631471.1:0-10189 GCA_948193065.1 Aleurites moluccanus | reverse complement strand
TTGAATTTTGCAAGGAATGTAGCTCCCATAAGAAATTAAGTCCAATGACTAGTATTTTTTCAATATTTTTTCATATATAATTTATACTCAATTTTTTACTTCTTGTTATTTATTAGGGAACTGAAAAAGTGGAAGCCATTTTACTTAACATGTGTGAGATCACTGAACAAATAGTGATAAGTTCTACAGCTTTTAAGAAGATGTGCAATCTTAGATTCTTGATATTCTACAACAATTCTTGGAAGCCAGAAGGAAAGTTGCTTTTTCCTAATGGCCTTAAATTTCTTCCAGAAGAGCTAAGATATCTACGATGGGATAACTACCCTTTGGAATCTTGGCCGCTGAAGTTTAGCCTAAATAATCTTGTAGAACTTCACATGCGCAGGAGCCAACTCAAACAACTTTGGAATGGAGATGAGGTAGGTACACTTTAATGTCCTGCTGTGTAATATTTTGCAAAATTTGTAAATGCTAATTTATATTCATAAACTTCCGTTTACATTACAGCCACTTGCAAATTTGAAACTTATGGACCTCAGCGACTCTCTGCATTTAATCAGAATACCAGAATTGTCTGGAGCCTTAGGTCTTGAGGTTTTAAAGTTGAGCGGGTGTAAAAGTTTGGTTGAGATACCCTTGTCTCTTCAATATTTATACAAGCTTACTGAACTAGATTTAATGTGGTGCACAAATCTCTGCAGTTTGCCAAGCTGCCTTCATTTGAAAAGTCTTGAGATACTTAATCTCAAATATTGCTCAAAACTCAAAAGATGTCCAGAGATTCCGTGTAATTTGAAGAATTTAAAGTTAGATGAAAGTGCAATAGAAGAATTGCCCTCATCAGTTGAACATGGCTGTCAACTAATTGAGTTGTCCTTGAGAGAATGTACAAGGCTTGTGAGTCTTCCCCAAAGCATCTTTAGTCTGAAATTTCTGAACTTCCTTGATGTTGAAGGTTGTTTAAATTTGAAAGCATTACCGGACAATTTGGGAGATTTAGAATCTTTAGAGCAGCTTGATATAAGTAGAACTAGGATAAAAGCGCTGCCATCCTCCATCAATCAATTGACAAAGTTGGAAAATTTTCGTTGTATAGGATGTGATGGTTTGACTACGTTGCCTCTTTTGACTGGTTTGTCCTGCTTGAGTATTCTTAAACTAGGTAATTGTGGTATATTAGAAATTCCGGAAAGTGTTGGCTCACTGGTGTCATTGAAGTACTTATACTTGCAAGGAAACAATTTTGAGACCATACCTGCTAGCATCAAGCAACTCTCTAATCTAGAAAAACTTAAGTTAGCTAATTGCAAGAGACTTAGATATTTACCAGAGCTTGCATGCTTAAAATGGTTAGATGCTTCAAATTGCTTCTCTTTGAAGTCCGCATCAACTTCATTCCTTTCTTCACTAGAGCGTCAAAGTGGGGATTATGATGATGATGATGATATAATTAAAATAATTAATTTTAGCAACTGCATAAATTTGGATAGCAAATTTATTATGGATCATGTATTTATGGAAAGCCATATGGCGAAAAAGGTATGTTTGGTTAAGTTGGTGTTATTAATATATTTATATTTATTCATATTCACAGATAAGTGGATGTATAAATTTTTCATGGTGCAGGTGGAAGTTGAGTTATGTGTTCCTGGGGTTGAAGCACTGGAAGGGATGAGGTATCAAAATAAAAATGGATCTTCTCTTTCGAATATCAGACTTGACGGCAGGAGGATTATCGGTTTCTCTTTATGCGCTGTTTTTTATCCCAAATTATTTCATCGTCAATTACTTAAACAGTTTACCATTAAATGTATTGCTGATTTCAAAGACGAATCTGGACGTAATTTTCGTGCCAATTTCAAATTCTCTTATGATTGGCGTTGGATTTTCAATCATGAGGATTTGCAGCATGTGTTCCTTTGGTACGAAGAAATTCTGTATTCTGAAGAACACTTCACCTACGCTTCGTTCCAGTTCTACACTGAATATTATATTGGTAAGACTGAAATTGATAACAAGGCGATAATGAAGTGTGGCGTCCATCCTATATATGAGGATGATTGTGTTGGTAGAGATAAAAAGGGAAGAAATGATGATCACAATGAGTATGAGGAGGATGAGGAACACCTTCCCTTGAAAAAACAAGAAAATGTGTTCTAAATTTGTCTCTATCACTATGTTCTACTTGATATTAATTCCCTACCTAACAGGTAAATTAATTATAACCCATTCTTCATCTTTATAATATGGTGCAGTCTATGTGTTAGAATCGTAAGCATGCATGTATTTTGTGTCGTGGGTGGCAGGTTCAGGGCTGCAGCAAGGCCAATGGATGTGCAGATCAAACTCTAGGTATGGCTTGGAATAAACTGATAGCAACGTCTGCTGATAAGCTTGGTTTAATTAGAGTTTCAGCTTCAGCACCAAAGTAGGCCAGTAGTGGTGAATATGAGTTGTACAGACCCAATAAAAAGTAAAAATAGATTCGACCTGGACATAACATCTCTGACCATAATGGGCCCATTTACCATGTTGATAAAGTAACGATAGTGTATCCATTAGCAATTTTCTGCGTGTATGATATTTTAAATGAAGATTATGTTAAGATCAGGTCAGAGAAACAGAAATCTCTATCAAAATTTTTCTGACGTTTATCTGTTTATTTATTTGGGTTGATAAATAAACATTAGTTTATTTAACTTACATTAGTTTTACCGAATAACTTACATAGTCACTATACTGTAATACAACACGCAAGATGAGCGCTGACCATCTCGACCAGCACGGCCACACTCCTGGAAATCATGGCAGGAACATATCAAGCTTACAGAGTTACTGTAATACAATTCAATAACAATAGCATTGTACTATTATCATTTTAAGGTGTACATCATAAAGCAGATTCTCTTGCACTTTAATTCTAAATAATTGACACTTGCATTAAGTACTAACAAGTTTCAAAAGTCTACCTGATGGTAACCTTCAATAGATTTTGGGAGAGAATGATGAATTACAAAGCGGACATCTGGTTTATTGATAGCTGCAATACTCTTATGTTATTGCATGGTTTCTTCAGTAAATCAAGATAAAAGTGAATAAGAATCAATGATACCCATTCCAAATGCCACTGTAGGACAAATGATATTGATTTCATCTTTGCTCCACTGCTTCTGAATAAAGGCACGTTGTGCAGCATCCATATTACCATGGTAAAATGCTACTTTATGTCCACATTCTTGTGTAATGAAAGCACTTCCTTTTGCAAACATAAACTAAAATAATAATATTTGTAACAATAATGATAACAATTACCTACATTTTCTAAGTAGGAGAGAAAAAAAAAATACTACATAAAAAAATTACAAGAAGAACCTCAATTACTAAAATTATATGAGAATAATTTATTTTCCTTGTTCACACTAGGGAGATTAATAGCAAACATAAAATTGGTTAGCTCTTAACCATAACATGGATAATAACAAAAATAAAAATAACTGAGTATAAAGGCAAGTGAGTGTAGTGACTACAAATAACTCGGGATCACCAATTACTCAGGTTGGAGATACAGTCATTGATTCAAGTTAAAGGTAAGTAAAATTAGATGATGTTTATAAAGTATCAGGGATAAAAAAAAATCTTGTGTCAATTTCACAACTTACAAATACTGGCAAGTTTATTGTGCTTGGACCGAATGATGTTAAAGTTTGTCAACAAGTCAAAATAGTTGACAAGCCAATAATGGAAGGATAAAAGATAGACTCCATATATGTCATGATAGTAGAGGAGGCTTATGTTGACAAGACAAGGAGAAATGAGACAACTGATTTATGGCATGCACGGTTAGGGCATGTCAACTATTACAAGTTAAAGGAGATGATGAACAAGTCTTTATTAAGAGGACTACCTAGTCTTAATATTCACACTGACACAGTTTGTGCTGGATGGAAAAGCACATCAACTTCCATATGAGGAGTCATTTTTTAAATCTAAGCAACCATTAGAATTGATCCACTCATATGTATTTGGGAAGGTGAAGCAATCATTTGTTAATGGTATGCACTACATGGTGACATTCATCAATGACTATTCAAAGTACGTCTGGGTGTACTTTATGAAAGAAAAATTAGAAACTCTTATAAAATTTAAAGAGTTTAAGCTGATGATTGAAGGAGAAGTGGGATGAAAATTAAATGTCTATATACTGATAATGGGGGAGAATACATGTCACATGAATTCTCTAATTATCTTATTCAATGTAAGATTAGGCAATAGTTACTTGTCCAAACACACTACAGCAAAATGGTCTTGCAAAAAGGAAGAACAAACATCTTGCAAAAACTTATCGTAGCATGTTGCATGCTAAAAATGTTCCTGGCAGATTTTGGGCAAAATGCATGAGAACAACAGCTCACATAATCAACATACTTCCACAACCAAAGATAAGATTTATCTCTCCATTTGAAAAGCTTTGGAAGTTGAAATCAACAGTTAGCCATTTCAAAGAATTTGATTGTTTGCTATGTATTTGTTTCTAATCATCTACGCAACAAATTTGATAAGAAGGCTATCAGATGTATATTCATGGGCTATGATGAAAAGAGAAAAGGATGGAGATATTATGATCCTACAACTAGAATGTGTCATGTCTTATAAAATATTGTGTTTGATGAGACATCATCTTGGTGGACCCTAGAATATGTTGCGCTTCCTCAGACAAAAGAAGTAGAATAATTTCAAGAAAAGGAGAAGACAAGAGATTCAACAGATTTCAGAGATTTCAATACAATCACAATCTCAAGAGACACCATGGCAGGCGAGTGTTTATCAGAAAACATAGAGTCAACCTATAGAAGAGATACTGTAAGAACAAGCACCGCAACTAGGTCTAAAAAGTCAAATCCCAAGTATGCCAATAATGATCTAGTGGAAGAAGAAAGAGAGCCAATATCTTATGAAGAGGCATCGTGGAAGGTTGAATGGAGAAAAGCCATGGAAGAAGAGATCAAAGCTCTTGTTGAGAATCAAACTTGAGAATTAATTCCAAAACCCAAAGACGTGAAACCCATATCCTGCAAGTGGGTATATAAGATCAAGACTCGTCCAGATGGATCAATTGAAAGATTTAAATCTCAGTTGGTGGCACGAAGTTTTTTCACAGCAATATGGACTAGACTATGATGAGATATTTAGTCCAGTAGCCAAGATAGCAACAATTTGTGTTTTGCTGGCACTTGCTGCAAGTAAGTCATGGAACTTATGGCAAATGGATGTAAAAAATATTTTTCTGAATGGAGAGCTTGATCGAGAAGTGTTCATAGAGCAACCAAAAGGATTTGAGAACAAACTCTATCCTAATTATGTTTGCAAATTAAAGAAGGCATTGTATGGGTTAAAACAAGTCCCTAAAGCTTGGTATGATAAAATTGCTGAGTTTCTTATTCATAGGGGTTATACAGTTGCATCAGCAGATTCGAGCTTATTTGTCAAAGTTCAAGAAGGGAAGCTAGCAATAATCTTAGCTTATGTGGGTGATCTTATCATAACTGGAGATGATGAGATAGAAATCCAACAGATAAAAGAGAACATGTCAATTCGCTTCCAAATGAAAGAACTTGGAGAGCTAAATCATTTTCTAGGATTAGAAATAGAACGCACAGAGGAAGGGATTTTCTTATGCAAACAAAAGTATGCGAAAGATCTTCTCCAAAAGTATAGTATGCTTGATTGTAAACCTCTTACTCTTCCAATAGAGGTGAACTCCAAATTGAGAGTAGAAGAAGGAAAAGACTTGGAGGATTCTACAATGTACCAACAAATAATTGGTAATTTAATTTATTTGACACTTACAAGGCCAGATATTGTATTTGCAGTTGAAATTATTAGCAAATTCATGCAAAATCCTAAAAAGCCTCACCTAGAGACTGCTCAGAGAATTTTAAGATACGTCAAAGGAACACTTGATCTCGGTTTATTCTACAAGAGTGGAATACCTTGCAAAATGGAAGGATATTGTGATGCTGACTATGCTGGTGATTATGACACACGAAGGTCAACTACTGGTTATGTGTTCAATCTCTGTTCCGGAGCTATTATTTGGTGCAATAAAAGGCAACCAACGGTGTCCCTTTCAATAACAAAGGCAGAATATCTAACAGCAACTATGGCAACACAAAAATGCACTTGGTTAGCACAATTGTTGGAAAATTTATACCAACCAGTAAATTATCCAATTCTGTTACATTGTGATAATCAATCAATAATTTATTTAGTTGAAAATTCAGTCTTTCATACAAGGATAAAGTATATAGAAGTGCAATATCACTTTATACGAGAAAAATCTCTAGCATGAGAAATCAAAGTGATTCAAGTAACAATAAAAGATCAACTAGCAGATATTTTTACGAAAGGGCTTAACAATGAAAAATTATAAAAATTTCGAAAGCAACTAAAAATGATATCAAAAAGAAATCTCAAAGAAAGAAATTAGTAATGAGGGAGAGTGTTAAAAATCATTAGTAATTTAACAATGATTATCATTATTCTAATTTAAAAATAACATGTTTATGTTAAAAGTTAAGTTTTAAATCTAAGATTCATATTAGTTTACTATATTTTATGTTTTATTTTTAGGATAAGAATCATGTATAAATACTTATAAATTCTTCAATTTTAAAATCAAGCAATAAAACAATTCAATTGTAATTATTTTTTTTTTCTTCCACATATTAAAATTATTATTTAGCTCTATATAAAAATCTTCAAAATATACGGGGCATCATTGAGTACTTTTTAAGCTTCATAAAGTCTTACATACTTGATTATTTTAGTAAATTATTTGTTGATCCAATCCAGTATTTTGCAACTTAAAGCCTTGGGTTTTATGTAATTTCAAACTTTACTTTGTATATATTTTTTAGTATTCATTTCCGCATCTTTATTTTTATTCAGAGTCTTTATTTGTCTAGGAAAATTTTAACACTAGTTTTCTATGGGAATAATTGAATTTGGAATAATTTTAGGAGTTCAATGTTTTAAAAGTACAAGGATTATTTTGAACCCCTCAAAAAGATTTTTTTGATTCCGCCCCTAATATCAATCAACTTTTTTCCTAGCATACAAGAAATGAGACAAATATTTTTACCTATTATTATTCTCAACATCATTCTATAACCTTTTTTACTTTATATATAACTTTTTATTCCAAATTAATATTAATATATATTTAAAAATAAATTGGTTAATCTAAATCGCATATAGCATAAGGTATTTAGAATTGATTTTTTTTTTTTGTTATGTTGTCTCATAACACAACTCGAAATAGGATATGGTCTTAATATAGATAATTTTGCATATGCTCCATTGGTTTAACGTTAGCTGCACATATATAAATTAAAAGTTAGTGTAGTTTTTTTTTTTTTTTTCGCTAAATTAAAATTCGTATATATTCAAAAATGGGATTGATAATCTAAATTAAATGTTATAGCATATTATTGTAATAAGCTATTCAAATTTAAAATTATGTGGTTTTATTATCCAATAAGAGTATTCAAATTAGGACTTATTTTTGTAATAATATAACCTATATTATATATAATTTACTGTGAGCCTATACATTAAAGATCAGTATAAAATTACTTATTTGACTAAACAAAAATTAGTGTATAAAAAATAAGATTTATAATTTAAATGACCCACTATAACATATAATTATAATAAAGTATTCAATTTTAAGTTATTTAATCTTATTGTCTCATAGTACAATTTGAATTAGTGCATGCTAGCTCCATGGAGATTGCATCAGCCACTATATTTGTTTTTCTTTTGGAATTTTTTCAAAAATATCGAAAAAAATAAAAAATATTTCACTTTTACTATTAGAAAAAAAAATTTCAAAAATACTATATATTTAAAAATATTTTTTCAAAAATACTGCATATCTAAAAATATTTTTTCAAAAATACGACATATACTAAATATATATAAAAAATATACTACACATATATCAAACATGTATAAAAAAAATAATAAAAAAAACCATAAAATTAAAAAAAAATAATATATTTATATAATATTCCCTTTTCTTTTTGGGTGATGTGGAGGGCTAAAAGCCCAATATAAATAAACTCTAACTACGGGGCCATAAAGCTCCCAACTTGTGAGCTAACTCAAAGTTTTGAAGATCAATAGGGGTAATTTGTATTAATGATGACTAAATTATAAGTTAAATTTTAGTATGTTTATATATGTAATTTTTTTTATTATTAAAGTTATTAAATAAATTAAAAAAATTTATTGTAATTTTCAATTGAAATTTCAGCCAAATTTACTAATGCGACCTGTAAGCAACTCAATTAAATGCTTACTCACCAAAAAAGTATCATATCAGCCTATTTCATGGTCACTAAAATATAAATCAAATTTTACTATGGTCATATGGTATTTTTATTATTATTGTAGTTACTAAACAAATTTGATAATTCTATTATAATTTTTAGGCCAATTTAACTATTAATTTGATGATAATTTGGAAATTTAAATATGAAAAATTAATCAATTTATGTTTTAATTAAAATTTATAACGCACTAAAATATAATCTAATAATAAAATATATATTCACGTGAAGAATATATTTAGATTTAATTTATCCTCCTAATAAAAAAAATAGTATTCACAATTATATAAATAATATCAATATTATAAAATCAAATTATTATTATTTAATTTTAATTTATTATAAATTAAATGTCAAAAATATAAAAACTTGTCACGTCTCATTATTTTTTCTAAAATGAAATAGAAATAAAATTTATGAGTTGTAATATATTTGTCTAATGAGACAAATATATTAATTGTTTGCCCTTTTTTTTCTTCATTATTTCTTCATTTTAAACGTAAAACTCTTATAGGTAACTTTTTTTTCACTTACTAATGGTGGATATATTATTTAATATAATTAAAATGAATTTTTAATTTTTAATTAAAAAGGATTTTCAATTTTGTTAATGGTTTTTTTAATGAGTATCCTTAAAAATTAAAAATTCAAATAATATTAAACAAATAAATTTAAAAATAAAATAAATAGGTGAAAAATAAATATTTTGGCACATCATTTGGAATGATAACGATTGTAACGAAATACAACTATATCAAAATCTTTTCTTTTTCCTCATTTAATTTATTTTTATATTAATTTATTTATATTTTTCTAATATAGTTATTTTCTAATAATATTTTATCTGAAATAACTATTCTTAATTAGTACCCTCAGGATATTCATTGGAAATTGGCCCCAAATTATAATAAAATTATTAAATTTATTTAATAACTATAATAAGGAAAAAAATATGTATTTGATCATATTAGAATCTGACGTATAGTTCAGTGACCATAGGTTAGGATGATGTGGCATTATTTATGTAGCACTTTTTTTGTGGGTTAGCATCTGATTGAGTTGCTTGTCAGCCACATAAGTAAATTCAGTCGAAATTTTGTCTAAAAATTGTAATAAATTTTGTCTGAACTGGTTGAAGAAATCGTCAAAGGTATTTTTGAGAAACTAAGTAATCAAATGCCTTCAAATGATCCCTACAATGACAAATTAGTTGACATTAATTTGCGTGTCAAGAAGGTGGAATCATTATTACAAATTGGAATAGAAAATGATAATCGGACCGTAGGTATATGGGGAATGGGAGGTATTGGTAAGACAACTATTGCTGATAAAATATTTGATCGAAACAAGACTCAATTTGACTCTTTCTACTTTGTTATGAATGTTAGAGAACAGATGAACAATGGAGCATCAATTATGCTAAGAGATAAAATGATTTCTCACTTATTGGGGGAAAAGGGCTTACATATAGACACACCCCATTTACCTATTCATTTCAGGAAAAGGCTCCAAAAGAAAAAAGTTATCATAGTTTTTGATGATGTAAATGATCCACACCATTTAAACCTTTTAACCGGAGAGTGCAATTTGTTCAATAAGGGAAGTAGAATTATTGTTACTAGCAGAGATAGGCAAGTACTTGAAAATATTTGCCTTACTGAATATATATACGAGGTTGAGGGATTAAATGGTCAAGAAGCTCTTCAACTCTTTAGCTTGAATGCCTTTAAGCAAAATCGTCCTAGAGAAGGATATTTGGATATATCTAAGGAGATGATAAGATATGCTCAAGGCAA
>CANXYC010631403.1:0-11972 GCA_948193065.1 Aleurites moluccanus | reverse complement strand
GAGATGCTGCCCGTTTTTATTTGTATTGCTTGAGCTATATTAAGCTTATTTGTATATGCATGCCATATAGTTTTATTTATGGGTTCTTCGTGGTATTGGTAGCATAAGCATCACCCGTACCCTAGGACCGTCATGGCTCCTAAGTTGGGCTGTGACATTATACACAGTACCATGGAGCTCTATGAGTTGATACTTATGACCATTAGAAAATAAAATTCTACCTTGATGTACTTGACATCCCAAGTCGGAGAAGAAATTAAATTGGTAGCTAACTCTATCTCATCCCTGTAAAAATTATAAATAAAATACTCAGTGAGCATGTATACATCATTAAATAGGTGATATAAACATATGATAATAAAAGTTGTCAATGGTAGTCAAATATCAATAAATACAATGAATGGGTATCAGTATATAATATTTACTTGTCAAAGGTTAATTAATTTGCACACCAAATATTTTTGGTAATTTGGAATAGGTAACAATCAAATCGATGTTAAACAATAACCGATGAAAGAATGGCCATCAATGGTAAGCAATAAGATATAAGCTTGGAATCAATGAACGGGTAAACAATACTCGTATCATGTAGATAAGACAGATAAATGGCCATGAACACGTATAATCTCATATCAATCTCATGTCAATCTCATATCAAATACATAAGACTGATCAGGCCCTATGGCTAGGACAGTTAACCCTTTCCAGCTAGAGTATCATTATACAATGTGCACATTGCCGACGGTATGTACCCACTACCCCGTCGGAGAGGTAACTTTGTCAAATCCACATGTAATTAGGCCAATGGAAATCAATAACAATATCAAGTATTCATTAGGAACTTTACGGTACAATAGCTTTTAATCGATACGCATGGGCTTACTTGTCAATCAATGTCAATACATTTCATTAATTATGTATCGGTTTCTTTACTTGATACAAAGGTAGCAATTAACAATAAAATTCATGAAATGTGGTTAAACATTTGGTGTGCATACTTTTGGAAACATTTGGGTACATGATCAATCAAGAACGATAAGAATTTCAATATCAATAATAATCAATAGATATGGTGATTTCAATCTTAAGAATGATCAAAAGATGATCAACAATAGCAATGTGGTACTTAACTAAGAAGGAAACATGTTCATTGGATCAACAAATCAAAACTTGGATATGCATAATAATGTATACATTACTTACCTCAGCTTATGACTTGTATATTTCCCTTTTCCTTTATCCTTGATTCTTTGCCTTATCTCTTATGGTACCCATCACATCTCTTATTCATTCTTGACTCAACATATCCAATTAATTTCCATTTAGATACTATTTAATATAAAATTACATTACTTATACTTATATTAAAAAAAATTCCTCAAATTTCCAAGTTTTAGGTTTTGCCTATAAAGAACCTTTACTGGCAACCTATGTTTCATTACCCATATCTATCTCTACAATTATCCGATTGCTACAATTGTTATTACTAATTAAACTTAACATATAAAGTTCTAATATGTCCAAATTTTACATTAAAAACATTACTACACAATTTATGGTGTTAATTTAAATTTAGTGTTACAACCAGTCCTATTGTCTGCATTCTGTCTATAAATTTTATTCTGGCAGGTACTGTTCTTTTTCTAATTACTCAATCTATACTTAACCAATTACTATAATTATTTTTCCTATTGAAAATAAACATATAATATTATAACATATCCAAATTTCAAAATTTTTGGATCACTACATAATTATTAGTGAATTTTCCAAAGTTAAACTACTGTCTTGAAATCTCTATCTAGACATACCCTATTTCTATGCCTATAGTTATATAAATGAACATATTTCATGTTTAACACTTTCTCTAATTAAAACTTTAAGGTCCTTATATTAATAGAACTCTGTAACCTATGTTATGTTAAACAGTCATTTTAGTTAAACAGTCATTCTGGGCAGTCTACACTTATGACCTAATATCTCATAAATCATAAATCCAATTGAAAAAAACTTATACAAAATTATAGATAAGACATAAATAAACATTTTTCATGTTGAATACTTCTTCTAATTCTATCTCTATAATCATATACAATAAAAATACAGTAACATTTTTCCATAACCCTAATTCCAGATCAATCACAATTTTTACTCAATAACTCTTTCCTCACTTAGAATTTTCCAAATTTCTTTTACAGACATCTAATTAATATGTTTATATACAACTTTCATGTTTTGTCCATCCTCAAATTCAGTCATTAAGATTTTAGAATATTAGCCACAAATTACTGCCTTCAAACATATTTCAGAAACAATATAAACCCTAGCTCATTCTTTACATTTTTAACTTAATTACCTCAATTATTTGCCAAATCAAACCTTAGAACTCTTAAATACAATTAAAAATGATAAATTTAGAATCATTACCTTGATTTAAAATACTTGAATTGCCTTCTTCTTTTACTCCTCCAAATGATTGAACACCAAATTCTATCTATTTTCTTCATAAAGCTTCTTCTTTTTTTAATTTTCTATCTATTTTTGGTTGATTTCTTTGGAAAGGGTTAGAATAATATTTTTAGTTGTTTTCCTTCTCTATGGTTTGGCTTAAAGGCTTTCAAATGGCCATCCACTCCTCTCTTTATATATATACACTAAAATCCTTATGAAACATTGATAAAACAAAAATAGAAAATTCTAGACTTGACTTATTTGTCACCTTTTCATATAATTTGGTAAATTAAATAATTATTTCCTATCAATAATTCATTTTCTTCACCCATGGCCGGCTACCTTGGCTTATTTCTAGAATTTTGGTACAAATGATGGGTCTCATAACTTTACTTAATTGCACTTTGTCCTAAAATTTTCCTTATTTGTATTTTTGACCCCAAAACTTTCTGTAATTTATTATGTCTATTCTGTTTAGATTCAAGCTCAAGTGTGGGGAGTGAAATATCTTATTTTAAGTTGTTCTATCATTTAAAAATAGTTCTGAGTCATTTTTGGATCCCAGACAGTGGATTTTCAAAATTGCCCCCAAAGTTGGCATAAATTACGATTTTATCATTACTCTTATTTTTAGTATTCCAAAATATTTTTTAACTCTTTCTTTTCACCATAATTTCAGATAAAATTAACTAACTTAATCCCCCCAGGTTTGGGTCAAAAATTCTTAAATTAGCCGGACTACCATTTTCCCAGCAATGTAATTAACACCGGTACTTTTCGGGATAGTACCTTAAAAATGGCCTGATTAAGGCTCAAAAATTCTTGAATTTTACTCTCTATCATTCTCTGTATATTTCAATAATCAATTGATCCTATTCATACTTTAATTAATGTTTCATCAATCACTGTAATTCACTATATCCATGTATTATCTATTATTTTATCTCACTATCTATTGTTATGTTTGCTGAAGTATTACACTCTACCCCCTTCAATAAAATTTTCTCATTCAATACTGTAAACATTGATATATGTACCTCAAATAGTCTCCAATCATCTTTGTAAATACTTTCTCTATATCGCTTATCATTTTACTTGTACTATTGTACCAAATTCTATAGTTTTCTTATCATTTGTGCTATTCCATAATTCTCATATCATTTCTTATCAGTATACAATCTATAATCCATAAACATTTGATAATACAGTACTTATACTTTTAATGTACTATACCTTAATATTTTCAATCACCTTATCAATATCATTGCATTAATCTTTTATTCTTATACTTTATTATTTCGACTATTAACTCATTTCCCATTAGCATATTCCCTAAACTTCAATAATCAATAACTTAATATTAATTTACTTAGGTTTGAACTTCAATAATTAGTTATGTATACCATTATAGGAACTATTAGTATATCATTTACTTTTCATGTTACTTAATTGCTATAACATGTATTTATTCTTTCATTACAATCATATTCTTAACTTTTCACTATTCTATGCCTCAATAGCTCCATATTCTCTATTATTTGGAATCATCTATCATACTTACTCATCATCAGTGCACACATTCTATCATCCAATAATTTATAATAACATTATTCTTATTACGCTATTACTTATAACACATATTTAAAGTTGATTCTAACATAGTTAATATCAATTGATCATATACTGCTTCAATCTCCACTTACAATTCTCATTCACTTTCAATTTACTATCACTTTTATCAATTTTTATTAAGCACTTCTTTCTATCTTACACAGTAAATTTATACACACATATATATAACTAGAAGATAAAAATCATAACGGATAACGCTGATAACTATATTAATAGATAATTTCAAATGACGAGACAAAATTCTATGCTCCATGGTACACTTATTAACTCATTGATACTTATGACACATATTCTAAACCTTTAGCTCTGATACCACCTCTGTCATGACCCACTTTTGGGCCACGACGGTCTTAGGGCACGATAGACCTAAGGTCACCAGAAACCCGTAGAACCCATGAACAATCCATTTATCAATCATTCAATCAATATTAACTCATTCATCAATGCTTAAATCCCATTTATTACTTATAAATTTTACAGAAATTTTACCAGAGTTTCCTTTGTAATTTTAATGCTATTCTAGACCCAAAATTGGGTCTTTCAAAAATTTTACAGTCTACACAAAAATTATATTTTTATACTCCCAATAATTTGCCTTTCTTATACCCTCAACTTCACAGTTTAACAGACATGCATAGCACTTCTAAATCTCTTTTAAAACATGTGAATTTTATTTTTAGCTTTTTCTGTATCACTGTCATTATCACTTCACTATCATTATCATTTCACTATCATTATCATTAAACATTGCATATTATACTCATTCATTACTAAACTTTAATAGCAAATCACATTATATTTTAACATCATTTAAATGTTAATTACTTCACTATTTATATATCACTATAGTACTCAATCATCTAATTATACACAGTACCATGTAGCTCTATGAGTTGATACTTATGACCTTTAGAAAATAAAATTCTACCTTGATGTACTTGACATCCCAAGTCGGAGAAGAAATTGACTTGGAATCAACTTCCTCTATCTCATCCCTGTAAAAATTATAAACAACTATTTGGTGAGTATAAAATACTCATTGAGCATGTATACATCATTAAACAGTTGATATAAACATATGATAACAAAAGTTGTCAATGGTAGTCAAATATCAATAAATACAATGAATGGGTATCAGTGTATCAAATTTACTTGTTAAAGGTTAATTAATTTGTACACCAAATGTCTTAGAAAGTTTGGAATAGGTAACAATCAAATCGATGATAAACAATAACAGATAAAAGAATGGCCATCAATGATAAGCAATAAGATATAAGCTTGGAATTAATGAACGAGTAAACAATACTCGTATCATGTAGATAATATAGATAAAGGGCCATGAACACGTATAATCTAATGTCAATCTCATATCATATACATAAGGCTGATCAAGCCCTATGGCTAGGATAGTTAACCCTTTCTAACTAGGGTATCATTATACAATGTGCACATTGTTGATGGTATGTACCCACTACCCCGTCGGAGAGGCAACTCTATCAAATTCACATGTAATTAGGCCAATGGAAATCAATAACAATATCAAGTATTCATTAGGAACATTACGGTATAATAGCTTTCAATCGATACACATGGGCTTACTTGTCAATCAATGTCAATACATTTCATTAATCATGTATCGATTTCCGTACTTGATACAAAGGTATCAATTAACAATAAACTTCATGGAATTTGGTTAAACATTTAGTGTGCATACTTTTAGAAATATTTGGGTACATGATCAATAAAAAACAATAGGCATTTCAATATCAATAACAATTAATGGATATAATGATTTCAAACTTAAGAATGATCAAAGGATGATCAATAATATCAACGTGGTACTTAACTAATGAGGAAACATGTTCATTGGATCAACAAATCAAAACATGGATATGCATAATGATATATACATTACTCACCTTAGCTTATGACTTGTACATTTTCCTTTTCCTTTATCCTTGATTCTTTGCCTTATCTCTTATGGTACCCATCACATCTCTTATTCATTATTGACTTTACATATCCAATTAATTTCCATTTAGATACTATTTAACATAAAATTACATTACTTATACTTATATTAAAGAAAATTCCTCAAATTTCCAAGTTTTAGGTTTTGCCTATAAAGAACCTTTACTGGTAGCCTATGTTTCATTACTCATATCTCTCTCTACACTTATCTGATTGCTTCAATTATTATTCCTAATTAAACTTAACATATAAGGTTCTAACATATCCAAATTTTACATTAAAATCATTACTACACAATTTATGGTGTTAATTTAAATTTAGTGTTACAACCAGTCCTGCTGCCTGCATTCTATCTACAAATCTTATTCTAGCAGGTACAGTTCTTTTGCTAATAACTCAATCTATACTTAAACAATTACTGTAATTATTTTTTCTATTGAAAATAAATATATAATATTATAACATATCCAATTTTAGAATTTTTGGATCACTACACAATTATTAGTGAATTTTCTAAAGTTAAACTATTGTCCTGAAATCTCTATACAGACATACCCTGTTCCCATGCCTATAATTAATTCCATACTCATCCAATTATAAAATAATTTTACAAACATTTATATAACATATAAATAAACATCTTACACATTTAACACTTTCTCTAATTCAAATTTTAATATCCTTATATTAATAGAACTCTGTAACCTATGTTCTGTTAAATAGTCATTCCGGGCAGTCTACACTTATGACCTAATATCTCATAAATCATAAATTCAATTGAAAAACTCTTTTACAGGATTATATATAAGACATAAATGAACATTTTTTATGTTGAAAACTTCTTTTAATTCTATCTCTATCATTATATATAATAAAAACACAATAGCATTTTTTCATAGCCCTAATTCCAGATCAGTCATAGTTTTTACTCAATAACTCTTCTCTCACTTAGAATTTTCCAAATTAATTTTATAGACATCTAATTAAAATATTTATCTATAAATTTCATATTTTTTCCATCTTAAATTCAGTCATTAAAATTTTGGAATATTAGCCACAAGTTACTGCCTTAAAATAAATTTCAGAAACTATATAAACCGTAGCTCAATCTTTACATTTTTAACTTAATTACCTCAATTGTTTGCCAAATTAAACCTTAGAACTCTTAAATAAAATTAAAAATGATAAGTTTAGAATCATTACTTTGATTTAAAATGCTTGAATTTCCCTCTTCTTTTCCTCCTCCAAATGATTGAATACCAATTCTATCTATTTTCTTCTTAAAGCTTATTCTTTCTTCAATTTTCTATCTATTTTTGGTTGATTTCTTTGGAAAGGGTTAGGATAATATTTTTACTTGTTTTCCTTATTTATGGTTCGGCCTAAAGGCTTTCAAATGGCCATCCATTCCTCTCTTTATATATACACTAAAATCATTATGAAACATTGATAAAACAAAAATAGAAAATTTTAAACTTGGCTTATTTGTCACCTTTTCATATAATTTGATAAATTAATTTATTATTTCCTATCAATAATTCACTTTCTTCACCTATGGCCTGCCACTTTGGCTTATTTCTAGAATTTTGGTGCAAATACTGGGTCCCACAACTTTACTTAATTGCACTTTGGCTCAAAATTTTTCTTATTTGTATTTTTTACCCCAAAACTTTCTGTAATTTATTTTGTCTATTTTGTTTAGATTCAACCTCAATTGTAGGAAATGAAATACCTTATTTTAAGTTGTTCTATTATTTAAAAATAGTTCTGAGTCATTTTTGGTTCCGAAACAGTAGATTTTCAAAATTGCCCCAAAGTTGCCATAAATTATAATTTTGCCATTACTCTTATTTTCAGTATTCCAAAATATTTTTCAACTCTTTCTTTTCACCATAATTTCACATAAAATTAACTAACTTAATCCCCCCCAGGTTTGGGTAAAAAATTCTTAAATTAGCTGAACTGCTATTTTTCCTGCAGTGTAATCAACACCGGTACTTTTCGGAACAATACCTCAAAAGTGGCCTGATTGAGACTCAAAAATTCTTGAATATTACTCTCTATCATTCTCTATATATTTTAATAATCAATTGAGCCTATTTATACTTCAATTAATGCTTCATCAATCACTGTAATTCACTATATCCATGTAGTATCTATTATTCTATCTCACTATCTACTGTTTCGTTTGTTGGGGTATTACACCATGCCACCTAAAGAGGAAAAAAAGTGGCAGAATTGGAATGCTTGTTAGACGGAGACCATTTCACCCTAGTAGACAGATGGAGGCAGATGAAACTTCTAATGTCTAATGCCACCTCAAATACCTATACCCCCACCTATTCCTCAAGATGAACCTGTTGCTATACAAGTGGCTGGTGGTATGATTGATGAAGGAGGAGTGATTATGTTTAATTTTCTCAAATTAGGGCTGCCTGAATTCAAAGGTGAGGAGGGAGATGAACCAAGTGGGTTGTTGGAGCTGGTTAAGAAGGTGGTAAAAAGGTTTCCATGTTCTGATGCTAGGGCAATCAAATTGGTTAGTTTATTTCTTAAGGAAAGTGCATGGAATTGGTTTGAGTAATATATAAATGAGCATTTATATAGTGAAGCTCCACCAATATGGGAACAATTTAAAAATAGCATGATGAAGGAATTTCTAACTGAAGGTGAAAGAGAGAATTAAATAGCCTAATTTGAACAATTAAAATAGAAAAATGTGAGTATTTCAGTGTATGCAAAAGAGTGTAATAGGTTAAGTAGATTTGCTAAAAGTGTAATTCCAACCAAAGCTGCTAAGATCAACCATTTCCAGAGAGGGTTGAATGCTCCATTGTATAATGCATTATTGGCTACTGAGTTTACTTATCTCACCAAGCTTATTGATAAAGCAAAACAAATAGAGTCTAAGTATAAAGAAGATAGGGCTGAAAGGGAATAAAGAAGAAAGACCAGCAATAAGGGATCAGGTGGCCAACGATGGAGAGGAAAAAGTAGTTCTCAATCTAGAGTTCTAGAGCCAACAAATCGGCCTACCCAAAGCCAAGCTTCATGTTGATATGGTAGATGTCAGGGTAGAGTTAATGCTGAGTCTTCAACTTCTTAAATTTCACAAGGTGTTTCAAGGGTAGAACAACAAACACAAAATGTTCCCAACTACCTTAGATGTGGAAAAAAGCATACGAAAATATCTAGACACTATACTTATGCATGCTTGAAATGTGGACAATATGGTCACTTTATTAAATACTGTCCACAATTGGAGAATCAGAGAACTCTAGCTAATGCTTCATAACCTTTAGTGTGGATGAGTAGAAATGATAACAGAAATATAAGAGGTTGGTAGGGGACAAGGATCTAGCTAGAGAGCGGGACAACAGTCAGGAGGAAGAAGTCAGGGAAGGGCTTTTGCCTTGAATCAATAAAAAGCTCAAACTTTAAATACTACTATAATAGATATGGTCCCTATCCAAAATGAATTAGCAAGGGTGTTATTTAATTACCGGGCTATACACTATTTTATTTCATCTTATTTTGCAAATAGATTGAGGAAGGGTAGAGAATTGATGAATATACCCTTAGAAATTTCTATCTACTTAAGTAAGAGTACAAATATAAAATATGTGTATAAAGCATGCAGAGTAAAGATAGAAGGTATAAAGCTTCTTAAGGATTTAATAGAATTAACTATACTAGAAATTGATGTAATTTTAGACATGGATTGGTTATTTAATCATTATGCAGCAATAGATTATCATGAGAAGAGGGTGGAATTTAGACCAGAAGGGCAAGAAAGTTGTGTGTACCAAGGTGAAATGAGTGATGTTGTAATAAAGATGCTTTTAGCTATATGGGCCAGAAGACTTCTAAGGAAGGGAAACAAAGGTTATTTGGCAAGTGTTGTGGATACCCAAATGACTTTAATGGAAGTTGAACAAATTTCAATGGTGAATGAGTTCTCAGATGTGTTTCCAGAAGAACTATTGGGTTTACCACCTGAATGGAAGATTGAATTTGAAATAAAAGTTCTTCCGGGTACTAATCCATTATCTATTCCTCCATATTGAATGACTCCATTTGAATTAAAAGAATTGAAAATTCAGTTGTAAGCGTTATTAGATAAAGGGTTTATTAAACCCAAAATTCACCATGGTTGCACTTATGTTATTTGTGAAAAAGAATGATGGTTTGCTTCGAATATGTGTTGATTATCAGCAGTTGAACGAAGTGAACATTAAAAATAAATATCCTTTACCAAGGATAAAAGTTATGTTTAACCAGTTAGAAGGAGCCATCTATTTCTCCAAAATTGATCTTAGATCGGGATACCATCAGTTGAGAATCCGAAAGAAAGATGTACCAAAAATAACTTTCATAACGCGATATAGTCATTATGAGTTTCTAGTATTGCCATTTAGTTTAACCAACAATACTAATCGGGTGTTTAAATCATTTTTGGATAAGTTTGTCATTGTCTTTAATGATAACATACTTATTTATTCCAAAAACTAGTAATAACATTAGGAACACTTGTAGATGTTACATGAACATAAGTTGTATGCCAAATTGTCAAAGTGTGAATTTTGGCTAAATGAAGTGACTTTTTCTGGGACATGTTATTGGCAAGGATGACATTAAAGTGGAGCTAAAGAAGGTTCAGACTATAGCTAATTAGCCTAGACTAACTAATATGACAGAAGTTCATGGTTTTTTTTTAATATGGCCGGTTATTATTGAAGGTTTGTCAAAGACTTTTCCAAAATTATTGCACCATTAACCAAGTTGATTAGAAATCAAGTCAAGTCTAAATAGGATGATATATATGAAAAGAGCTTTCAAAAGCTTAAAATATGTCTTAATTCAGTAATAGTACTTGCATTACTAGTTATTCTGGAGGGTTTGCAGTATATTGTGATGCTACTAAGGTGGGACTTGGGTGTGTACTTATGCAGAAAGGGAAGATGATTGCTTATGCATCTCGATAACTAAAATAACATAAATAGAATTATCTCACATTATTTGTATGGTGAAAAATATGAAATATTTACTGACCACAAAAGTCTTCAATATATTTTTACAGCAAAAAGACTTGAACTTTCGGTAAAAAAGATGAGTAAAATTGTTGAAAGATTATAATTATTAAATTTTGTATCACCCTAGGAAGTCTAATATTGTAGCTAATGCATTGAGCTAGAAGTCAATAGAAAGTTTTGTCACGACCCAACCTGGGAGCCGCAACGGTCCTAAGGTACGGGTGTTGCATAAGCTATCAGTACCTCGAAGAACCCAATTAACTATTATATGGCATGCAAATCATATAAACAGCTTAATTAGCTTAAAAATGCTAAAGAAAATTCGACAGCACCTCCTCTATAATAGGACTATGCCCAAAAAATAAGACAAGCAAACAACACTTCTAATAATCATCCACAATCATTCTCAATACAATGATCCCTCTAGATCTCCATCATGTCACACCCCACACTATAGGGCTGTGATGGTCCTAGGGCACGGGAATAATTTGCATACCAGTACCACGAAGAACCCAAGTTACATGCTTTCATTTCATTTAATCATTTTATGACATATTTTTTTTTAAAACACTTTGAGTTTACAGAAAATCGGACAGAGTCTACCCTGTAATATTAACATTGCCCAAAAAGAAAACATAACAAAACACTTCTAATATCAATATTCAACCCCCTTTTCAACCTCCAGATACAACTCACATCAGTTTATACTCATATCAACTCAAAATGTATAATCTATATCAACTCATGTAATGTGTTCATACATCACAATCATATAGCAATTCCCTGTAATATCATTTATACATATGCCACAGTCATGTAAGCTTACCATTTCAGCTGCACCCCTGTTGAAATATGAATATATAGACATATATTTATACCCATATC
>CANXYC010631398.1:0-33726 GCA_948193065.1 Aleurites moluccanus | reverse complement strand
CTCACTCCTCTTCTGTGGATTTCAGGTGATAGTATAGCTCGTGAGGGAGCTAGTAGAGAAGATCAAGCTTCTTGACTTATTCTTCCAAGAAGCCTCCATTGTAATTATTTTGAAATATATTTATATATATTCATTGTATGGTATTATGGTACAATATGTATTGGGAGTATACTCTAGAGCTTCATAGTTCAATGGGGATGATAATATTTTGATGTATGAATTGTTACTTTATGGGTTACCCTTATTCCTTAGTGATGTGGGATACATCTTTTGATCAGTAAGGAACAAGAGGAAATTATGAAATGTTAAAAGTAAAGATATGAATTATGACTTTATGACTCTTAAAATGAATGTTTGAATGATAAATATATGTAAGGTAAATATGAATTGTGTATGAGATCCAGGATATGGAAGTTCTATGGGTTTATGGTGGCCTTAGGCCTACCCTTACCCTAGGACCGTCGTACCACTGGAGTTGGGGTGTGACACAAATGGGGGACATTGAGATTTCTTCAACACCTTCATTAGATATGGCTCAGATATTTGATTAGTTATAAGTCATTAGATACGTGTATCACCTTAAGTCAAAGGACTATATGCAAAAAGATGATCACGGATAATGAATGATTAACAAAAAGTGAAAACCCATGTCATTCTCATCTAACATCACTGTTTGATCTCTCAATCAATAAGTATCCACGTTTTATTCTGAACCTAGTCAAGTGAATAGTGACCCACTGCTTCCCTTCCATTAGTAACCCGTATTAACTAGGAAGATACATAGAGGTGATGGCCTTTTCGGAACTGGTACGACCCAAACTAATAGTCCAATGCCATGAACACCTTGAAGTACTAGTACTAGATAGAACGGTCACCTCATTCTCCTCAATCGAGAATCGTTCATCAAACAAGCACTTCGGGATAGTATTCTCAACATAAATGTAAAGCGAATATAAATGATGAATATGTTATATTGCCAATGGGGATACAGTTATAAAAATATGTAAAAGATATCAAATATATATCTCGCAAGGTACATAAACACTAACAAACTCCCATTTATATGAGAGTCTTGACCTACAGTACCTAAGACCCATCCTATCTAGATGTTGGTCTAATTGGTTTTATGAAATGGCTTTAGTCATAGGATTACTGGGTTTTTGGCAAAAGCAATTTTCTACATGGCTACATGCCGCTCCCAATAATCTCCCTGATCACATGGAATCACTACTGAATATATTTTGATTTTTTGTGAGACATGGGCTCTTTTGCCTGAGCAATGGCTCCATTATTGTTGCAATAGAGAGGGAATGCTGAGTCAATAGAAGGAACCACTTTTAGTTTGATGTTGAACTTCCAAATCCAAACTGCTTCCTTAGAGGCATCTAAGGCGACAACATACTCAACCTATATAGTGGAGTCTGTAGTGGTAGTATGCTTAGAGCTTCTCTAGCTCACTGCCTCTCCATTAAAGATAACCCACTGATAGATTTCCTATCATCCATATTTGACTGGAAGTAAAAATTCATAAAATCATCTACTCAAATATCCCCTCCTCTATATGTCGAAGCTAAATCCTTAGTACTTCTCAAGTATTTTAGGATAGCCTTGACTGCAACCCAATGATACTCACTTGGATTAGACTGAAACTAGTTAGTAACACTAACCACATACACAATATTGAGCCTTATGTATAACATGGCATACATAAGACTCCCAATAGCCGAGGCATATGGAATCTTACCCATCCACTCCTTCTCCCCAGGTGTCTTAGGACACATCTCCTTGCAAGGTGGATATCGTGTCATATAAGTAACAATTCCTTCTTGGAATCAAACATGTTGAATCTCTTCAATATCTTTTTTAAGTATAGACTTTGGGACAACCTATTATTCTCTTTGCTTTATCTCAATAGAGTTGAATTTTGAGAATATAGGTCAGCTCCCCTAAGTCTTTAACGGAGAAAGCCTGGGATAACATAGTTTTGCTTTTGTTAACTTTCCAACATCATTACCTATCTGCAAAATGTCATCCATGTACAAGACTAAGAAAGTGATTTTGCTCCAAGTAACCTTCTTATATACACAAGGCTCATAAATACTTTTAATGAAACCAAAGGATGAAATGGCCTTATCAAAATGATGATTCCATCTCCTCGAGGCTTGCTTGAGTCCATAAATGGATCTCCTAAGCTTGACACTTTTGAGATATCCTGGGATTTGAAACCCATCTGCTTTTCTATGAATATGTTTTCCTCAATGTGACCATTGAGGAAGGCTGTCTTGACATCCGTCTGCCAAACCTTATAATTATAAAGTGCTACTATAGCTAATAAGATCTGAATAGATTTAAGCATAGCTATCACGAAAAACTCTCCTCATAATCGATACCTTGATGTTGATGAAAACCTTAGCCACATGTCGTGTATCGGTTTCAACCATTCTGTTTATGACAATCTTACACTTATAAATCCATTTACACCCTATGGGAATCACCCCTTCAAGTGGGTCCACTAGCTCCCAAACATGGTTCATATATATGAAATATATTTCAGATTGCATAGCCTTAAGCTATTTAGAAGAGTTTATGTCCTGACATAGCCTCCTCATATTAAGTAAGATTGTCAGAACAATCAATTTCACCACGAATTAATAAGTCCTAAATATTCTCCAAATGAAATTCATATCTCTTTGGAGGACGAGATACCCAACTTGATATCTAAGGAACTATACTGAAGACATCTATGACTAGTACAGGCTCCTCACTGGGTTGATCAACCCGTGATCATCTTATTGGATTTCACTAGATGAACCCTCATCCAACTCTATCTTCTTACATTGCTGCCTTCTTGTAGAAATTGCTTCTCAGTAAAGACAACATCCCAGCTAACTATAATAGTATGCTATTTAGAAAGATAAAAAAATATCTTAAACAACACATAGGGTAATCAACAAATCTACCCTCACGGTCCTATCCTCTAATTTGTCAACCTTTAAGTTCCTTATATTAGTTGGATAACCTCAAATTCTAATGTGCTTAAGAGTAGGGGTCTTACCATATCACATCTCATAAAGAGTTGAAGGTATAAATTTGGATGGAACACGATTCAAAATATAGCATGTTTTCTATGACGCATATGCCCACAAGTTTATAGGCAAATCAGTATAACCCATCATGTTGCATACCATGTCCAATAAGGTATAATTCCTCCTTTCAAATACACCATTGAGTTGTGTTTTGGGAAGAGTAAGCTGTGAAACAATACTATGATCCTTTAGGAAGGCTCTGAACTTGGTATTCAAGTATTGCCCACCTTGATCAAACTATAGGTTTTAATACTTTTTCATTTTTGATTCTCCACCACACACTTGTACTCTTTGAATTTCTCAAAGGCCTTGTACTTGTGCTTCATCACACACATATAATCAAATCTCTAAAGTTCATCCATGAATGTGATGAAATAGGAGAATTTGCCCTTAGCCATTATACTAAATGGGCCACACTGTAACACCAAGTCAACTGAGCCTAGTATAGTTAAACACCTTCGGGAAATTTTTGTTAATTTATTAGACATTATTTTGATGTATTTACATATATATTTGATTGTTAATTGTTTGTTAGTATAAAATAAAATAAATGATAATAAAATAAATAAATAAAATAAAATAGCTAAATTAGATTACAAAATTAGTAGGACTAAATGGTAAAAAGGAAATAAAATTTAGGGATTTAATTGATATTTGAAAAGGACTCAATTTCAAGAAAAAAATTTGAGTTAGTGAATAAAGTGGTAATTTCACTCATCATGATTCAATGGAACAAAGTATTGATGTATTGTAATCCAAGGGATGCATGTGTAGGATGCAAAGTGTACTTTATGAGGTTGAATGCATAGGATTGGGTGGAAAATTTTCACTAACTAATAGAATAATCAAAAGAAATTCTAAATTTCTTCTTCCTCCCAAAAGAAAATCGTGAGCATCAAAGAAAGAAGAAAAACTTCTTCTTGGTTTCGGCCAATAAAGGGAAATCAAGGTTTTTGAAGTAAAGTTTTAAAGCTAGAGGGAAGGTCTTCATCAAATAACTCCCATTTCTTCAACCAAAGCTCAAATTTTTAATTGGGTGAGAAGTTGGGGGAGTTAGGGTTCGGCCACTCTTAGGAAATTTGAAGGTAAGTTGAAATTCTGGTTGTTTAATGATTGATTGACATTTAGATGTTGAGTTTAATGATTAATTTGAAGGATTAAACATCAAATGGATAGAAAAGCAAAATGGCCGAATAAATTGGGGAAAAATGATTTTGTGCTATAATGGAGCAATTGATTTTATAATTTTTGTTAAATGGATTCAATTGATGCTAATTGAATGTTTAAATTGATGTTGTATATCTATTTTTGAAAGGGCATTGTAGCCGAATGTGATTAGGGTTAGGTGTGAGGAATTTTTGCATATTGTTCCAATTGAGTGTTTAAATTTCAAATTGATATATTGAATTTACAAATTGAATCCTTATATTTGAAGAACAAACACACATGGAGGAGAACCCTTTTGGCCAAATGCCCTAAATTAGGGAAAATAGGGATTTGACTTGGTTTTGGTAAAATTGAATGTTTGAATGCTTAATTGGTAGCATGAATTGTTCAATTATAGGTGTAATTGTGAGAATTTTTATTGGAATGGGAAAACCCCCTTTAAACCGAACCTATCTTAGGGCAAAATAAGAAATGGACTTGATTATGTGTAATTGAGCTTCAAATTGTTGAATTGATGTGTTTAATTGTTGAATTATGAAGTTGACTTGGAAAAAACTTAACCTAGATGGCATAACCCTCTTAGGCCGAATTGCTTTTGAGCTAGGGTTAGGATTTACAAGGTGATTTATATGTATAACTTGTTAAATGTGTGTAATATGTTTAATTGATAGGTATTTGATGCAAATAGGAAGTAATTAGTACGCTTGAATTGAGTTTGAGATGAGTTTAGGTCTTTATGACCTATAAAGTTCAAAATACTTTGGTATGAAACCTAGGCTTGAACGTAAGCCCAAACTTGTTTTAACATGTTTATATATATGTAAATTAATATGTTGTGTAAAGAAAATGAAGTTTAAATACTTGTAACCTAAGTTGGGTTGTGGCTGAATGGCCTATGTGTGCAAAAGGGTGAATTTGTCATTTGAAAGAAAATATGACCATTGATTAGGTATATATGTATATTTGATGTGTATTGTATGTATATATAATGATTTGAAGTCTTATGGAGAGTATATATATATATATATATAGGTAAGCGTCCCGAGAAAGGGACAAGTCGGGTAGTCGTTGCGACCGTTAGGGGGTATTCGGGCTAGCTAGGAGCTACGTGCCTTAGCTATGCTTTGGAAATAAATTTTTACATACAATTATTGCATTTATACATCATATGGCATAACATATGCATTTGAATTGATTTGATACATAAAACCCTAATTTTATTTGAAATGTCCAATTAACACCTAAAATGACCCTCCGAACTGACCTTAACTGTCTTAAACTTCCGACTGAAATACTTCGAAACCTAGAAAGTATTTTAACCTGATACCTGGCCCAATCCTTTCCCTTATCTCTAAGCTTCAAATCAATACCAAATAGTCTACCCAAATATGCTAATAATATAGAGAACCATAAACTACCTAAAAATCCTAAAACGGACCCGTAATCTAACATGCCATTTGCGCTAGCGAAATTGGGCCCCGGCGGGCCTGTTTCTTAACTTTGTCCAGCATGCCTATATGATACTTGTAACATAAAAATGAGCTGTAATATGTAAAATTGAGCTATATTTGTGAACCTATACCCATTATATGAGACTTTTGCATATGATACCATAACAGGGCTACTACGATGGTGTAGCGGGATTTTCCATCGACCATGTGCACACTGATACCTTATTTGACCCTTGCTAGGGAGGGAAGGTATATTCTCTAGTCGTAAGAGACGATCACTCTTACGTATTTACTTGTTATGCGCTATTGCGTTATATATATACTTGTTAGCACAATTGTGCATATTTGACATATTTGACCCTATTTACTTGTGGTATCATATGTGATGTGACTCATACTACATGTTATCATCATTCACCATACTTTGAACATTTCATATGCTATACTTATAGTTCATCACTTGTTACCACATGTTTCAGTACTATTTGCTCTATCCTTTGCTATTATTGCTCCTAACCATTTCAGGTTCCGGTTCAGCTTCAATGGTATATAATATTTATGCATTTTTTGTATATAATTACTTACTGAGTATTTTATACTCACCCCCATGGTTTTAAATCTTTTCAGGTGTCGGTGAGATCCGAGTTCCATAGGCTACTCTTTCTTCTTCATGGACATTTTGATGTATATATGTAATTAATCTAAGTTAATCTTTGATCCAAATTCTGTCTAGTAGCTCCATGGTAATGTAATCCAAAGTATGAGTATTTAGGTTAATGTGTATGTGTTTATGTATGTGTGTATGATGATATAGTTGCTCAGTTTGGTATTTAAGCAGGTATGACAATGATGAATAGTTTGTTTATGTGGAGATGGAGTTGAGTTGAGAAATGATATTTGGAAGTGTTTAATTGAAAAATTGCAAGTTTGGCATGTTAAAAATACAGAGGAGACTCTACCGGATTTTCGGCAGAACATTGTCATATATATTACAGGACCTAAAATGTATATGCATGAGATTGGCATGAAGTATGATGGTTTATCATGAATGAACTTGTATGTTATATGAACTATTAGAATGAATAAGGTTTATGAGTATAAGTTGTTTTGTAATAGGGGTTCATCGTGTGTATCAGCTTCAAAATTTCCTTGGTCCATTCCCCTTGTCCAACAATGGGTGACCTAGTCATTTTGCCCTGAAGACATGACTCACAAGTTAGATATGGTTCAAAATTTAAAGAATTTAGGATTCCCCTATTTCTCTAACTTTAAAAGTCGGTCTTTTACAATGTAACCATATCTAAGGTGCCATAGAAATTTTAAACTAAAGTTATTCTTAATCATAGCATTGATGTCAAACATGCTTGGGATTGCTTTACCATTACTTTGCAAGTAATAAAGTCCATCAAGTACATAACCCATGCCTACTATAATGTTACCAAAATATAATATGTATACGTCTCTCTTGAACAAGAGATCATATCCTTATTGAGTTAATTTCGACAAGCATTAAGAACATACAAAATATCTTTCAAAAGCAAAACATGATCCCAAATATCAATAGAAGTGAATCCATTTACCTTGGCTGCAATACTTACTCCATTGCCAATCTTTAGTGTCATCTCATCTCTTCCCAAGCCTTCACTACTTTCTAGGTCTTACAAAGTTGCATACATATGTGAACTAGCACCTAAATCGTGGATCCATGCAATAGATGAATGAGAAAATATATCAGAATAGAAAGAAAGAGACATATCTTCTCCTTTCTCCTTGTCATTACCCTTTCATTTAGAGCAATCATTCTTTCAGTGTCCTTTCTCTTAGTAGTAAAAACACCTATCCTTTGTTGCACCGGCTGCCCTGTTCTCTTGGTTCTTCTTAGTACTGCCCTTGGCTTAAAAGGATCGACTTTCTTATCAACTTTCTTCTTCATACTTCTCCTCTTTCTAGTTTTACCAGAGGATCTAGCAATAAAAGTCATTTTCCCCCTTTACCCTCTCCCTTTATGGTCTTTTTTGACATAGTGTGGGGTTCTGTTAGGCCTTAAGGAAGATGATAAGGATAAATCAAACCAGAGAAAATGAGTTTCCACTCTATTTTTTAAGTGTTACCGATACCACATTTATAATACATTTTCTTCCTCTAGAAAATGAGTGGTGATTGTATTTTGGAAGAGCACTAGGTTGCCTTATCCAGAGATTCAGATAAGCACACTAGGTATGGATTAAAGAAGGTGTTAGGGACACCATCCTTCCTGGCCATCACAACCAACTTCCACTATAAGTTGAAGGTTTTAATAAAAGAGAATTTGGATATACTTTTAATAAATGAATATTTATATGCAACAATCAATAATTCACAAAGCAAAATAAGTCCTTATAATGGTACATGATCAATTATAATAGAAATTATACCAAGTATAATTTTTAGGAAAGATTGGAGCAAGCGGTCTCACTTAAAACCCAATCTTCTTAGATAAAATCATATCTTATATAACTGATCGTACAATCTTTCATGACCATTCCCCAATAAGCAGTATAATATCGTACAAGTAATTAACACAAGGATGCTAATAAAGCACACTAGTACTAAAGAAAGGAAAGGAAAGGAGAAATGAATCCTTTAAACAATCTAGCAAATATAAATGCACAATCCAGTAAAGGTAAAATATTCCGTACAAGCATGCATCTAACACCCTAAATAAAGAAAAGGAAGGAGAAATGAATTTGGATTATTCAATCATCAATACTACCTTTGAAGCCATACACCTGCTTTTGGGCCTAAATGTATGTGGGCCCATTTGGCTTAGCAAATGGTGGTCTTCATAATTCTCATGTAATACACTTCTCCATGGTCAATTCCTATGTGATCAGTCTTAACAAACAAACATAATTCCAATATGCATATAAAAATGGCAAGTAACTTGTATATATAAATCATGCTTTCATCTATTAGTAGGCTTAAATTCATATTTGCATATTCATGGACTAATAAAACATGCCAAAACTATTTATGTACACAAATCCTTATACAATCAAATTACAATAAGTTATTTGGCATATTGAATTAACATGTCACTGACTAATTATCCTTAACATACTAATATTACTAACTTATCTGGCAAACAACAAGCAAACTTTCATGTAACAATCATGTTTTCATTTATTCATTCTATTTATCATACTCAAATTTCACACATATGTTATTTACTTAAAATGTTTATTAAAAAAAAAATAGCTAACTTTATGATATGATTTCATATTATCCATTTAAAAGCAAATAATTCATGCCAATGATATCACATATAATTAATATGCTAAATCTTATATGGTCCTACCAAAACAAGTCATTGATCATGATGAGTCTAACATGGCATTAGCTAATGTTTATACTAATGCCATTAATAAGTATTTAGACATGCCATATTTATTAAATCAAGTTAAACATAGCAATTATCATGCTTAAGATGCAAACTAAACAACTTAACACCATTTACAATTAAATTGGTAGCAAGTTGATGTTTATAGAATAAAAAACCATCTAACATAATCTAATGACATCCTATATAAAGATTTATAAACATACTTTGATCATATAAAGCATCCAAACATGAAGAGTATGAAAGAAACTAGAAAAAGTCACAAAAATTCAAGAACCATGATCTAGGGTCGTCCGGTCTTAGGCATGGGTTGTCTGACCCTACACAAGGACTGGGTTGCCCTTACAATGGCTAGGCTGCCCTTATGCCTGGGTATTAATTTTCATGACCTTTTTGCCATTTTTGCTTAATTGAGAACCGCAATATACATTAATTTCAATGTCTTAAATGACTTTACATGTTATAAACAAGTTTAAATAAATATTTTGATTCATAAAATAGTCAAGTTCAAAGGGGTGTGTGTGTTTCATGCCATAGTGAAACATGTTACAAAGAAAGTCTAGATTTCATACAACCTAAACTTAATATCATATACTATTCATACATCTTCGTAATTACAACAATCAAACATCATTATACCTGAAAGGTAAACATATATATATATATATATATATATATATATATATATATATATATATATATATATATATATATATATGAGAGTACTGTGGATTAAAATTTACCTTAAGATAGGGATAAAAATAAATTAACCGAACAGATTAAATAGAAAAAAATTTATCAAACTAAATCGAAATCGATGATTTCATAATTTATTTAATTTAGTTTAAAAAATAGAATAAATCAAAATTTTGGTTGAATTTATGATTTGAATATTTTTTCTTCTATTTTAAACCAAACCAAACTGAAATTATATATATATATATATATATTTACCATTATTACAATTAAATATATTTAATTTTATTTTATATACAATCATATATTTTTTAATCTAATATTAATTTAAAATTTTAAAAAATATTATTCATGAAAATTAACTAAAGATAAATAAAAAAAATTTAATTTTTGAAAAAAAAATTACAAATTTTGAGTGTACTAATTAATAAAATATATAAATTTTAGGTTTGTACAATATTAAATTATTTTTAAAAAAAAATAATTATTAATATTTTATCAGTATTTTTCTTTAAATTTATAATAAAATAATAACGATTTATAAAAAAAATTTAAAATTAATAAATTAAAAATATTTAAATCAAATTAAAATTGATAATTTAATTATAATAATAATAATAATAATTTAATTTTAATTTAAAAAATTTTTAAATTAAAAATATTAATTTAATTTAATAATAATTTTTTAAATTAATTAAATCGCAAATACTACCTAAGTTTCAAGAGATTTTTTTTTCTTTTTTGGGTAATTAACTTTTAGTTTTTACAGATTCAATTATTGTTTCGAGAAATTTTGTCACTGTCCACGTAATAACACACATAAAATAAGATAAAAACAAAATTGTCAGTGCAGGCAGGGCCATGAAGTGTACTGCATCAGTTGTAAGCACATAATCTCTGACTCCCTTTAGCTTCTTGCAACCTTACAAAATAAAATGAAGAGAGTATCTCTATAAACTCTCTATTTCGAAATTCAAATTGATCTTATACTTCGAAATGTCATAAAAATATATAAATTATTAATTTCATTACGAAGTAAATATTAAATTACTGTATATATACATTTTTATCTAGATGATCATATATTCTTAAATCACATCACCCATTTAGTGAAATTAAATTTTATTTTATAACAATTTTATGGATTAGCTTCTTTCTTTATTAATTAATATTCAGTTTTTACACATCTTGATTTATGAATTCTTTAATTTCAACTTAAATAATTTATATTTAATCAGATTAAAAATATAATATAAAATTAATTTGTAAAATCATTTTATTATAAAAAAAAATTTATAATAAATTTAATGATTAATTTAGATAATAAGAATTTAGATTTAAATCAAATTTCTTGTTTGGTTAATTTACATTAGATTTGATTCAAATATTTAGTAAAATCTAGTAATTAAAATATTAAATATTTTAAATATTCATTTTTACTTAGTCATTTTAAATCTATTATATTTATTTTTAACTTAAAATTTATATTTTTTTTTAAAAAAAAAATTTAAAAATTTTTACATTATTCAAATAAAAAATTTATAAATTTATATATTTTAAATTATAAAATTGAAATCAAAATTATAAATTTAAATTCATATATCCAAACACAATATAATAAATATATTCAAATTTTATCTTTTTGATTAAAATAAATTTTCACTTTGATATCTTAAGAATGTGCACCATTTGCTTAGATTGTAAGTTTATAAATTATTTCAAAATCAAACACTAATTAAAAAAAATATATATATATATATTTTTTCTTATCAATGAAGCTAATTGTTAGAGTTATAAACATCTATTAGTAACTAAATTACTGATTTGGTAGCATGTCAATATTTAATTAGTTTATTTATATGTAAATATTACAAGTAATTATTAATTATTATATGCACCAATGTTGTTGGTACAATAATACCCATCTAATTATCGTTGCAGTAACTTCAAAAAACGAATCATATGATGCGTCCAAACCAATCTTGAAAATTAAGCAAGCAGCAAATAATTAGGCGAGGGACTTAATAGCAGGAAGAAGACAAATAAATCAGGTAACCTCTCAAATGCAACTTTGAACTTTTATGAGATGTAAACAATAGGGAGTATATTTAGTGGATGTTTAGTAAAAAAATTAAGGAAGTGTTTTGAAGGGTGATTGGTAATTGGTAATTTGAGATAAAAGAATTTTTTTCAATTAGAATTGTTCTAATCTAAGTGCTCCAGAATACCTTCTGCTGCTCCAAGAACAGAGCAGCAGAGTCCATACCGTTCGATAATCATAGCCGTCGAATGTGAGATCGGAAGGCGTAGCAATTTGAATCACGCTGCAAAAGTATTCCCTATGACCTCTTACCCTTTAGAGTAAACGATGTCGTTCTCTAGTTAAACTATTTTTTTATATTGGAAAATTTTGATGAAAGTGTTTGGATTGAAAGTATTTTTTTTAATGTAACAAAAACACTTTTAAATATCAAAATGTTTGGGTTAAAAAGTACTTAAAATATCAAAATGACTCAAAAGAACAATAACCCAAAACGTCAACGTTTTCATGAGATATCATGGAGTATTTATAGAGAGCAAAAAGGTACAAATAAAAGGTCATACACTTGCACCAAAAGGTACAAGTCAACCTTTAAAGTCATATTCTTTGGCATGTATCAGCAGTTATTTCAAGGACGTTTTTGGCTATCCAGACGAACAAATTAAGTCCAGATATCTCATGAAAATTGTAGCTCTGTGAATTAGCTTTCCATAGCTTATTGAATCATTTAATTTCAAACTCTGTAAAAGAAGTTATAGCCAAAAGAGTGCAAACTGGTCTGAAGAGTGCAAACTGGTTCAAAAAGTCATGCCTATTCAAACTTGTGCCGAGTCATCGTGCTTGCTTCCTGTTGCGACTCCGCAGTATACACAAGAGGCTACCGAGTCGTCAAGCTTGCTTCAAGCTTGTGCCGAGTCATCAAGCTTACTGTTGAGTTGAAGAAATAAACTACCCAAGTTGTTCAATGGTGTTTTTGTTTGAAAAAATAATGGAAGCACAAACGTAAATTGAGAGAAATCGGCAATAACAGCTTTGTGTAACTGTTGAATTTTGTCGATTTGAATAATTTCAAACGGTAATTGGTTGGTCATCCAAACATCTAAAAAATTCAATTGCCGATGCGTATGAATTAAAATGATAATTTAAATTTTAGGTTGTGCATCCAAACAGGCTCTAAATTATCATTTAAAAATAAGAATTAAATAAAAAAAAATTAATATTTATTTTTAATCATCATTAAACATATTAATAACTATTAGCTAATAATAATTTTATTAAATATTTAAAATAATTAGTTATTAAATAATAGTTACCAACAACAAATACTGAAAAAAATTAATCAAACAGGGTTTTAGTTTAAACCTAAATCAGTTATGCATTTAACATTAAACTAATTTTTTTAAATATAATTAGATTAAGTAATTGATGATCCAAGCAAACCAATGTTAACTCAATTAATATAATTAAGTTAATTTTAGTCCATAATTAAAGCAAATTAATATAATTTTAGTCCATAATATATAGATTTACAGTTTCTCCCTTTCCTTCTCCAAAAAAATAATTAAAAAAATTATTGATTTTATTCGTTAGGAACAAAGAAATGTTGTTTGTTCTTCTTTTATTATTGCCCCACCTACTTAATTAATTTATAGTATTATTGTTTATTTTTATTTATTTATATACACCAAATGCACATATGCACTTTTTTCCGTTTCCCCGGTGAAAAGTAAAGGAGACAAATATTCAAAAGGAATTATTTATGCAAATTATGCCTCAAAACTTTAATTTTTGTGTATTCCTTTTTGAAATTATGTATAGTGTATGCTATCTAACTTCATGGTTTTTCTCTTCCAACCATACCCTAGCCATCCTTCTTGAACATGATGACCTTTATCTTATTTTATTTTTCTAATCAAAAGGCAGTCATGGCATGATAATTAGAAGAAACTCTGCATTCTACCCCAACACTTCTAATATTATTATTATTGATTAATTATATTTTGAGGAAATTTGAAATCACAATATTTCAACTCTCGAAATAATTTTGATTTTATTAAATTAAAATTTAATTGTATGATTTGCTATTAATCCTTTATTTAGAATATCAAAATTAATAAAGAAAAATTAAAAACTAAATTTTTTAATAATTTTTGTTTTGAAAAATAGTAACTAATTATATTTTTTTAATTGAATAAATTGTTATTGATCTTTTATATTTATAGAATGAGAATTAATTAAATAATTTTAATATTTAAAATTATTTATAAAAAATTAATTTTAGAGAATGGATTACAAATTTTGAATGACTAATTAAAATTTTAAACTAGGCTGATTATATAAAAATAATATAAATATTTTTAAATGAATTGAGATATCAAGACTCCTGCTTATTCCCAGTTACACTAATGTATTTATCGATTTTGTATACGAAAAACTGATATATATATATTTTTATTGTATTCTTTATTTCTTTTTCTAAAAGAAAAATAAATACTCATTCCTAACACTTCACCATCAAATTACTAGAGCGAAATGGCAATAATTTTGTGTTTTGAACGTTAAGTTTTGCATTCATATTATAATGTTGGTTAATTAGGATTGAATATAAAAGACATCACATTCACACCTATCTTGACCATGTCAAAAGTTTGACTTTATTACATGATTTGGTGTTTTTTACCCATAAAAAAAAAAAAAAAAAAAAAAAAAAAAAAAAAAAAAAGGGAAAGAGGGGAAAAAAATTGGATATTTTTGTAAAAAAAAAAAGTTTTTTATGTGTTTGGGGGGGGTTAGAGAATATTAAAAAAAAAAAAAATACAAAAAAATTTTACAATTTAAAATTTTTTATTTTTTTAATTTTTTTTGTTTTTTTAACCCAAAAAAAAAAAAAAAAAAAAAAAAAAAAAAAAAAAAAAAAGAGGAAGAAGGGGAATAACATGGCTTCTATTTGAAGATAAAAACAGATATATAGTAGTTGGGCAGTGGTTAGAGAATATTAATCAAATCTAAATGAATATAGCTAGCAATTCAAAGTATGAATGAGAAATAATATAAATAAGATGGACCTATATACATATATATTCAAATTTAATTGTATTAGCAGAGATCTATCCTTTTCACAAGGTATGTTACAGTACATACCTCTCTTAAAAATAAAATTTGAAAGGGATAGTCTCTCTTTGTCGTTACTCTCAAGCTAATGTTGCAAATATTTATTATTTATAAATGTCGTATCCATTGCAAGCATCCAATGGAGACATGCCACATAACTATTATATATATGCACACATCAAATTTAAAGACATTTATTGTGTGTGTTTTTTTTTCAAATTTAAAGACATTTATTGTGTGTGTGTTTTTTTTTTTAATTTCTATAATTTATCCGTTATATTATTTATGAAATAATATTACCTGTTAAAATATTTTAATAAGATAATATAACACATAAAAAAAATAAAAAAATAAATGAAACACATAATAAAAAAAAAATAATACAACTGTTTTAGGAGAATCATACTTTGATTTAGTGACTAAAATTAAATTCTAAGAGGTCACAAATTATCAATTTTTTAATACTAATTAGTATACACTTGTAATTAGTCTATAATCTATATAAATTTAGGAGGAAACATATTGATAAATAAAAATGCCCTAAATTGTTATTAATTTATGAATTATCTTATTAAAAAAAATTATATCTATAAACTAGTTTTATTCCATTTCACATATTAATAGATAAATTTATCTACTTGTTATAATCATATTCTTAAAAGCAATTATCTTAATAAATTGTAGGTATTTATCAAGATTTTAAGTTAAAAATTTTGAGATTTCAAATTAATAGATTTTACAAAATGAAATAGATTTCAAATTAATAATTTTTAGATATTATATGTTGTGTTTTATATTTCTTGTTATATAGTTATTTTATTAATATTAATATTATTATTATTGTTATATAAGAAAATTTTTATTTAGAATCTATTTTTTTTAATAAATTCATGTAAAAAGAACTCCTCTATCAATTTATTTTTTTTTATTTATCAAATTCTAAAAATTTGTTAAATTTTTTATATGCCCTTTTCAATTTAAATTCATCAAGATTTTTTTATTTATAGGATTATACTGAATTAAATTTTATAAAGATATTATTTTAATCAAATTTTCAATATTATCTAATTAGCCTGATATATTTTTTCATAATTTAAATTAATTATATATCATTGTAATAGAAGGTATGATTTCAATTTCTTGTTCTTTTGATTATTTTAAATTGTAATTTTTAGATATTAATCATCATTCTATATAATTGTATTATTTTATATTATTAAAAATTAATGAAAATAATTCTCTTACTAATTGCTAAAATTCTTTTAATTTGTCATATCTATTAGTCAATGAGAATAATAAAAGAAATAATGAATATATGATTTTGCGAATTTTTTTGTTTAAAATATTATTAAATACATTATTAATTTAAAAAAAAATTAACTATATTTTATTATTATTATTAATATTAATATTTCAATTTTTTAGTTACCATTATCTTAAACTTTACTAAAATTTAAACATTAACATTTATTAAATTATTATTAGGTGTTAAAAGTTTATATTATTTGATTGGAATTTGAAATAACAATCTTACAATTCTCTTTTAGATTAATTTCAAAAAATAAAAAATATTAAAATTTTATAAAATGTATTAACTAATTTGAATTTTTTTTTTCAATTATAAATCATATATTTTTTCTTAAAAAACATATTGACCAGATACTAATAAAAATAAATATCATATTTTTTTGTTAATATAAAAACAAATATCACTAAATATGAAAATAATTAATTTATCATAATATCAATAATATTTCAAATTTATAAATATTACATAAGAGTTAAATGATTTATTATTTTAAATATAATTATATAAATATATTTCAAATATTAATAACTTTACTAAAATAAATTATTGTTAACAACGTGCAACGCAAGTAATTAAAAAAAATTAGTATTTATAAAAATATAAAATTTAAATTTAGTAGTAGAAATTATGATTAATCTGGAAAAATTATGAGTTTGAATTTTAATTGTAAAAAAAATAAAAATTAATTAAGAAGTTGAAAATTGTTTTCGTAGGGTCATTTTTTTTTTCCTAATTCGATGATTCACCAACATTTTTGGCAAATGTAGTAACCTCTAATTATCATTAATAATAATTACTTTTCTTAAAAAAAATTAAGAAATTAACTTATGAGTGCTAGTTTCGAAAATTAAATTATGTTTATAATTTGTATTCTTATCAATAAAAATAAAATTTTAAAATTATTTTTTATTTTATAAGATAAACACTTGCGGTTGTTCGGAAGTGTCTAGTAAGTTGTCGGCAACTGGGGATAAGGTTCCACATGCCAAGTTGTGGGCATTCCATCTTCTTACTGTATTTTTGCGCATGAAAATTGTGTTAGAAATGCATTATTGTCTATTGAATATTGAGGAAAATTGCCCGCAAGGTTATAAATATCTGCTGTCAAATCTATGGTTTTATATAATGTCATGTTTGGTTCACTTGTAAAAGACCAAACTCATTGAACTAATAAATGTTTGAATGGCTTCTTTTATTCCTCCTCTTCATGGTTCATTGAGCTTGTTAATTAAGATATTATTTGGTTTAATTGTTAGCAATAATTATTAATTATTAATTATTATTGATAGCTACTAATTAATGACTGATAGTCGATAATCAGTAATTATTATAAATATTTAATAAAATTATTATTAGTTTTTAACTGTTATCATGTTTAATTTATTTAAATATTGTATTTAAAGAAAAATTTATTTATTTTTATTTAAATAAATATAAATTTTAAAAAAAATTCAAATTAAAATTTTTATAAATAACAGCTGTCTAATAATTATATAATAATTAGCAATTGTCTTTTAAAAATATCCTTATAATTACTACTTAGTTTAAATATTTGAGAATACCCTTATAATTACTTATTTCAATATAAAATGAAGAATTAATTAATTTTACCATCAAAATTAACTATTTTTCATACAAAATTATGAAAGAAGTAGGTTCTTAGGCCAAGCTTGGTAGCTGGATTTTCTATTTTTTTTTTCAAAGATATAATAAATAAATAAAATCCATTAAAAAGGACAAAAAGTACAAACTACAAAGACAAGAGCCAATAATCTCAAATCTACACAGTTTGGGAATACAGATTTCAAATTTCAAACAAAAAGAAGAAGCAAAGGCTTAGTTTGCCAAATCATGGGCAGCCCAGTTTAGACTATTGTCTTACAATGGCCAAAATCCACAGAATTATGGCATTGTACTGGGCCTTTTTTTATTATTCTTCTTCGAATTTGGGTCGTTGTTCTTGTCTGAACCACAGTTGGGTTTTCTTCCCCAATTCAAGTTGATGGGTTTTATATTAATAGGCAGGTTGAAATTCAGGGAAATTAATAGATTTTTGGTTTTGTCACTCGTAAAATTTATATTTTAAAAAATAAAAATGGAAATTTATATGTAAATTAAATGATTTTAAGAAATCATTCCTCTAATCCCTAATTAAAATTGCTATGATAATAACGTTATCATATATATATATATATATAACTAGTAAAGTACATATTATTATTATGAATTATGAAAATTCAGTGTAAATTGATTGAATTTAAATATTAGTTTCTATTTTATTAATAAATATTTTTTTTTATTAATGAGGAGAAAAAACCACAAATGTGAAATCGATGATGAAAAAACTCAAAAACAAAGTTTAATATAAATATAAAATAACAAAAATATTATAATAAAATTAATAAAATTGGACAAATAAAATTCAAATAAGAAACAAATCAGAAGCCAACAACCACCACAATAATTTTCGTTTTATCAAAAGGATCTTAAATTTGTAATAGCAGTATAAATTGATATCTTTGTCATCATTATCTTATGAATAATTTTAAACACATTGTTGGGTTTAATTAGTTTTAAGTCTAAAATAAATAAATAAATAAATAAATGTTAGGATATGAGTTGTATTATTATTTATATGATATTTTAAATTTTTAATGCTTTCATTTATTTAGTAATAATAATAAAATGAAAATATTTAAAATTATGAAGGGGAGTAGGATATGAAATTTCAAACTTGTAAAAAGAACATATGCTCGCCATAATATAAGCCACAAAATTATATTATCATGCTGACATGCTAATTCTTTACATTAAAAAAAATAAATTTATATAAAAAATCAACTAAATATTATACAACATTCTCATAAAACTCTTAATCAGAATAACTATATCATTTTATTTAAGTTTTGAATATCTATAAGATAAAATAAAGCAATGATACATATCTTGTTTAACTAAATCAATTAATTCGATGTTGGGTGTTATTATATTATGAAGATAAAAAAATAGACCATCAAAGCATTGTAATCCAAAATAAAACAACAATTAATATGAAAATCAGAAAAAAAGAACACAACCACATTCAACTAAAAGTCAAGCACTAAAAACTTAAGCCCCAAAATGAAAATAACAGCAGTTACAGCCAAATTGAATCACACCATTTTGAAAATATATAGTATATCTTTTGTATGTAATCTATATAATCAAATAATGAGTTATCTCCATCTACAACACAAATTAATTATATATTCAAATTAATATTTTATATTATATTATCATAAAATAATTTATTTGAAAATTAAATATATTACGAGAACACTTTAATTATTTCACTATATCATTGAAAGCTTTTATAAAAATAATATATATTAGTAAAATAATATGAATTTAGTTAAAAAAAAAACATATAAAACTAAAACTACAACAACATTGTAACATAAAAAAAAAACTATAAAAATTCACAACAGGTTATATTTGATACCTTGATCATATAGTGTTGCTTGCTATAATATAAAACCTCCAAAATAAAGAGATCAGGTTAACATGTTAATTTTTTGTATAAAGAAAAGTCAACTAATTATTACGCACCTTTATTGCAACATTTACAAGAAGAATAAACATATTAATTTTTCTAAAACTCAATTTTTAAAGGGTAAAACGAAGCAATAGTACATAACTTACTCAATTAAATTCTGAAATAATTCTTTAATACTATTATTGGCACTATGAGATACTTGCCCTTCCTCTCTACCAAACAGGATTTTCAATCCACTTCTGCTTCTAGCTATTGATACAACAATACAGAGTTGACCATAACTAAAAACTAGTCTTGGTATATACAAATCAACATGTGAAATAAATTGTCCCTTACTCTTATTTATTGTCATGACAAAACAAATAATCAATAGATATTGTATTCATTAAAATTTAAAAGGCAATGTCAGATTTGCTGGTGCTAAAATTATGTGTGAAATGAAAACATTGTGATCGTTATTATTGTTTGAAATTACTCTTGCTTCAATCTCACGATTTCCCAATTGAATGACTATTAACTTGGTATCATTGTATAAACTCAAAACTTGATCTATATTTTTTAATAACATTACTGGAACTCCAATCTTTAAAACCAACTTGTGGTTTGAGATGCCAAAAAATCTAATGATGTTTAAAAATTTTGGAGTGTACACATATCACATGTGTTTGATTTTCCATCTAATTTGTATACACTGTCAAAATTCAAGTAAATTATTTCATCACCAGATACTAAAAATAACATATACTAATTAATACTGTCCAAAATCGAATTATTTTAACTTTAATCTTCCAAATTAATCTTCTAAATTTTTTTTACAGGGCTCGCATTATCTATAAAATCATATATTTTTACAATAATATTCACTCAACAGTATCAATATTATTATAAAGTTTAAATTAATAAATTAACTGAAAATTAATAACCAAATCAAGGAATTAAATTTAAAAAAGAAAGTAACTTATTAGTAATTAAACATATATGTTACTTCACCTATTCACATGTGAACATAAATAAAACAAAAACTAACAAAAATGTTGAAGAAACTATTAACGCTGCTGCATAAATGGAATAGTAATTTGGCAATTGAATAGAAACGGTTGAAGAATTGAAGAACAATTAAAAATACTAGTGGATATTTATTTGAATGAATATTTGTCAAGGTATCCTGATGGATAGGCTTCAAAATGGTGAAAGAATTGTTATGAAAAAAGATTTTGTTTCTTCTTTTCTAAACAAAAGTTTCTGTAGAGGGAATTTGAATTATAAATGGTTATGAAAATTTTAAAAATTTTAGAATTTTTATTCTATATATGTATTATATTAAATGAATATTTATTGTGAAACATTTATTATAAATAAGGTGTAAATAAATTTTAAAAAATTATTTCAAAAATAAAAATTAAAGATTTTAGATAATAAAGAAATTATTTCTCAATAAATAAATATTTCAAATTTAACAAACCAAATAAAATTGGATATCAACTTATGTTGATCAATAATTCAACATCATAATCACATAATTATCATATTTTATGAAATTATATTTATAAAATAATTATATTAGTTATCATTAGGGATGAACATGAGATTCGAGAATTTCGAATCGATACAAATTCCCGAATCAAAATATAAAATCTTTAAGATTATAAAAATAATCGAATCGAATCGAATTAATATAATGAAACGTATAGAAATATTTTGATATTCGTACCGATAGTCAAACCGAATTAAAGTATATTTGAATTGAATTGAATCTCTGAATATATCAACTGATTAACTAATTTATATATATTTATATAATTATAACATATTTTTATATTTATATAATTATAAATTTATAATATATGATCTATATACTATTATTTATATATATATATTTTTATTTATATAATTATAAATTTATAATATTTTTTATATATATTATAAAATTATATTCAAATTTTCGAATTTTCGAATAGAACTAAATCAAAATATCTAAATATTCGAACCAAATAAAAAATCTTTGAATTGTAACCAAAATTTTAAACCGTACCTTACCTAATTTTAGAGACAATTTGATATGAATATTTTCTCCATTCAGTTAGGGACCAGAGATTATTTTTTCAATCTCCGAAATTTCTGTTTGGTTCGAAAATTTTCAAATCTCTAAAATTTCAATTGGATTCAAAAATTTAAAAATATCCGAATCAAACTGAACCATGCATACCTCTGGTGTCATATTAGATTATAGCACAAAAATTTAAACATATAAAAATAACGTTTAATAATTAAAAATTAAAAATTATTAAATCTTTTAATTGAATATTTCTAATTAAGAAAATTAAAGATTTTAGATAATTTGTTTAATTAAAATAATTTTTAATTTTACAAATAGAAATTAAAATTTTTTAATAATTTTATCCCATATATATATTATATTTAATAAAAATTTACTACGAAACATTTATTATAAATAATATAGATAGAAATGAAAGAAAATATTTTCTTATAATATTTATTATGAAGTATTTATTTATTTTAAATTAAGTCAAATTTTAATTTTTTTTTTGCAAGTCACTCAATATGTCTATCAAAAAATTATTGTGTAAAAAACTCATAGAAATTAGTATTTAGAGACTACGTAAAATGAATTATTTTATAAGAGAATGAAATCTGAATCACACATAATGATAAAGATATATTAATTTATCAGCAGGCCACCACATCAAGGTCTCTAATTAACATATATCAGAACAAGAAGGATTAATTAAAAATTATAATATTTATTTAATATATGTTTTAATTTCAGTTATTCTAACAATTTTAACTTATATATCAACCAAAACTGGACAATAATTTAAAGAGTTATTTATTATTTAATTTTTAAAATTTATTGAAATTAATAAAATAATTTATTTATTTTAAAAAATTTACTATTTAATTTTTATTTTTTTGTTCCAATATAAATTAGTCATTCAATCAATTTTTACCGTTAAATACTTATAAAATATATGTCATTCACTTATAGGGATCATTTTATTAATTTTAATAAATTTTAAAAATTAAATAATAATTAATTTTTAAATTTTTAAATATTTAATAAAAAAATTTTAAAACAATTTTTTATAATTATTTTTTATAATTATGAATTTATACGTAAAGAAAATAAAAGAAATGAATTATAAATTTTATTTTAAGAAAATATCTCTAATCTAAAAATAAGTAAAAAAAATATTTTAGATATTAAAAATTATTTTTTATTTTAAATTTTTTTAATAGAATTTATAAAAAAATTAAATAAAAAATTAATTAGTGTGATGAAATTAAAATATAATAATTAAATAATAAATTTCTTAAAATATAAAAATAATTTTATTAATTTTAATAAATTTTAAAAATTAAATAATAATTAACTCTAAAATTAAGTTAAGATTTGACGTGATATCCTATGTGGCGATGACCCATGGTAAATCTAGATAATGCTCGTTGCCATCATGGGTGACGTGAGCCTTTTCCAATAATGTCTGGGTCCAATTTGCGTCCTATAAATGAAAACTTCCTATAAACTTAATGACCAAAAAACCTTTTTTTTTTTTTTTCTTTATTTAAGACGTATTTTCATTATCATGAGATCTCAATTATCAAACTAAAATTTTATCAAAATAAAATTTATCATATATTTTTCACAAGCCATTCATAACTACTTAAAAAATTAAAATATATTTTCAATTAAATTTCAAATACTTTTATTTTTCATTTAAAATTAAAAATTTAATAAATTATATTAAAAAAGCTTTTAAATTCTCAAATTAATGATCCAAATATTAATTATATATAATTTTATCAACTAAGTTCAAATGTATGTGAATTATATTTGAAAATTAAAAAGAAAACAAAAATTTTAAATGTGAAAGGAATAATCCTTGACATAATGTAAACAGAACATTTTTTATTTTTTTAGGATTAATTATATGATCAAACGTAAGAAAATAGACCAAATGGCTAAGAAAAAAAAAGGAAAAACTATAAATTGACTTCTTCAATTAGTTTTTTTCTTTTTTCAAAATGCAAATTGCAAAAGTTCTTTCACATTGCGCGGAGTCACATTTATATTATATATTTTTAAAAGTGAATTTAATTTAATTTAATTTTTCAAAAAAATGCATTTAAGTAAATTATTTTTTATTTTCATATTTTATATAAAATAATATTTTATTTTTTTATTTTTTTAAATTTTTAAAAAATTATATAAAAAATCAAGAATTAAATTTAATTGAAAGTATAATATTTAGAAAACTAAATATGTGATATTTGAACAAAAATAGTGAAAAAAATAGTAAAATTAGAAATTAAATAAATAATTAATTTAATATATTAAAAAAAAAAACAAAATCAAATATTGGGTAGTGTTTGTAATTTGTCCAACTATTTATATGTATAGATAATAAGAATTAATAAGAAAAATAGGATAAATTGTAGTTTTAAAATAAGTGACTGAACCTTGTGTATCAAGCCGTCTGAGTTCATTTCTCTAACACAACTACTATATTTTCCTTATTAAATGTAACGTAAATATATTCATAAACATTAACATTATACAATAAATATATATGTGCATACATTAATGTATTAAATATTTTTTTTGTCAAATCAAGATAAAGTTAAAAAATTAATTTGGAGACTAAATAAGCTAATGTTATTAAAATAATACATTTATGGATTTAATAAAATATAAGTTTAAAATAAAAATTTAATTTGTAAACTTAAAAAAAAAAAAGTGTAATAGTAAATTGTATTTATTTAATTTAGTGGAAGAGAAAAATAAGACAATTTGGGCAAGAAAAATCAACGAGGATAATCAGGTAATCGAACTCATGTCGTGGCGAAAAATCAATCAGCAAGTGATGGGACGGTGAAAGTCACGCCACGTGGCTAAATTACTCTTACCTTAAACGATATAAAAGGTCAGCCAATCGCGAGCAAATCGCCCTATAAATTTCTGACCAATCACAAATCTTAAAAATTCGTAATTTTCTCCAGTCTTTTTCTATAAATAGTAGTTTTCATTCTAAAAGTACAGTGAAAGCACCAGACAGAAAGCCAGCTAACCAATGGCGGAGAAGAGTTTCAAATATGTGATCGTTGGTGGTGGAGTCGCCGCCGTGAGTCTCTTGATCTATAATTTATCTTCTCGTTTGTTTTTTTTTGTAAATTTTAAGCTTAATGATCGATGTTTATTTGATTTTTGTTAGATTGTTGATGTTTGTTTGGGTTGATTTCCGAAAATTGATTTGAGATGTGTAATAGAAGCTTCGTTTCTAATTTTTTTCTTATATAGATCTGAAAAATAGTTTGTTTTGGTTATATGATTCAAGTTGTTCATTGACGATCCATGTGAATCTTTGTTTATTGTTGGATTGATTTTGATTAGTTTAAACGGTGAGTTTGGTGCATTTTAAGCTTTGATTACTGGTTATGGCGGTTTTAAATCAGCTCGTGGTAGCTTAGTTGACCAAGTGTTAATGTGTTGAACTGTGGTTGCTTGGAAACTGGAAAAGGAGAGGGAACTGTTGAATTTTTTGTGAATTGTGTGCTTCGATTAGATTGGCTTGATAACATTTTCATGGCTTGATATTGGAGTTGTCTCTGTGAGGTTGTACATTGGTCTAGTTTATTTTTATTTTTATTTTTTTAAAAAAAGAAAATTCTGGATTCCGAAGAAATGAAAATGTTGATTTCTTATATATATTTCTTCTTTTAATTTTTTTTTTTCATTTCTTTTGGGTGAAAATTGTTGTTAGCTTCAATTGGCTGAACATTTGCACATGAGGTTTCCTTAATTGCTGAGGAGGAAAAAGTAAAACAGGAATATGCGCTGTTTATTCGTCGTTGGAACTGTTTTAATGACTGTTTCAATAATCTGACAGAAATAAGATTTCCTGTTTCACTTTATTGAATTCATCGGAGTGCACCATGAATGAGGTCACTTCTTTCTAAATGTAGTGCAATGTGCTATTATATTAAGAGCCTAAATGTGCAGCAAACTCAAATTTCCCAAGTGATAAATGTTTCCCTTTTTCTTTCTTTCTACTTTTTGACAAATTTAAATTTTACTAAATTGGTAATAAATGAAAATATACAGGAGTGGATAATGAATAGTTCTTGGTATTTTTGTGGGCTTTATATACATTTGGTGGTCTTTATTTAGATTCTCTTTCATTATATTTTTCTTTTTTCCAGTCTTTAAAGCAATGTAGTAAAGGAGCACCTTTATTTAATTCATTTTAGTAATTTGTGGTACTTTTTGTTGGCATGAATTGATAGCTAATTTTTTTTCCTCCTGAGCTTTTTCTTTTGGTGCTATAGGGATATGCGGCTAGGGAATTTGGAAACCAGGGGGTTAAGCCTGGCGAATTGGCAATCATCTCCAAGGAGGCGGTATGCTTTTACTACACTCAATTAGATACTTGTTGGATTATTGCATTCATGGAACAGCTTCTGTATTTTTTTTTGGTACTGTAGGAATGAGATTGGAAACTACTAGTGTTTGCTAATTTAAAGTATAATGAGATATGTCATTTGGCCAATAGTTGGGATTCTATTAAATCAACAATGATGAAGACATGTTAATTTATGTAAAAGCATTTTTGCCACCATTGACAAAAATAGTTAGTATGATGTAGTGGCCAAACATTTCATCTTAATCAATGATCATACTTACAAGTTGTGTTCACCAATTTTATGTTTATTTGATAAATAATTATTTTAAGAATTTATGTTTATTAAATGAAATGAACAGCTGTATATTGCATTTAGTCCTGTAAAAAAATCTGAATGGACGACACACATAAGTGCAGCTGTTAAAATAAATGGGTTAAGTTTACTGGAGTAGTTTCTTATTCATGGTTCTATCATGTTATATTCAGTTTTTATAAAATTAAAATATTTATGATTTTTTACCCATGAGATGTGCTTATATTTTAATGTTCTTAATTTTCCACCTGTACACTGATACTTTTTTGCTATTTTATTTATTAGCTAACCCTTTAAACTCTACTTTTGCTATACTTATAGGTGGCCCCTTATGAACGCCCTGCACTTAGCAAGGCATATCTTTTCCCAGAGGGTAAATCATGTTGCCTGTTTACATATATCGTGGAATTAGTTAAATTGGGGTTTTATCTTTTGTACTCCTCTCCAATGGCTTTTGGTTGATATCAGACTCATCAAACTATGTATTTCTTCATTTTATGCTTTTTCATTATTAGAGCTCTCTTGCAGGGACTGCAAGACTTCCAGGATTCCATGTCTGTGTTGGAAGTGGAGGGGAGAGGCTTCTTCCTGAGTGGTACAAGGAGAAAGGTGATACTATCTCAATCACGTGTAATATATGAGAAATTGTGTGCCACCATACAGAAAAGTGGTTGACCTATTGGTCATCACTCATTTAATCTGGCTACTTCCTATTTTTATTTTTTGTAAGCTAGGTAGAGTAGAATGGCAAAGATTACATTGCTCTCTCTGGGTTTTGATACTTGCAGGTATAGAGTTGATCCTTAGCACAGAAATTGTCAAGGCAGATCTTGCTTCCAAGACTCTCATTAGTGCAGCTGGAGAAACATTTAAGTATGAGATTTTGATTATTGCGACTGGTTCCTCTGTAAGTTTTATATGCAAGGGATTTTTCTCAAGCTTTCTCCATCTTATTGACATGCTTTCCAGTTTCTGTGGATCTTGGTTTTACTTTACTGCTTTGATGTAGGTTATAAGATTGTCAGATTTTGGTGTCCAAGGAGCTGACGCCAAAAATATCTTCTACTTGAGAGAAATTGATGATGCTGATAAGCTTGTAGAAGCAATTAAAGCAAAGAAAAATGGAAAAGCTGTGGTTGTTGGAGGAGGATACATTGGTCTTGAGCTTAGTGCGGCACTGAGAGTTAATGATATTGATGTTAGCATGGTTTATCCTGAACCCTGGTGCAGTAAGTGGATTACTTTATTTTCTACTGATTAAACCAGCATGAGAGTGAAATGCAGTTTTGTTTTGGATGTTTGCATTGCATCCTTAGACTCATAACATAGTAATGTCCCTGCAGTGCCTCGCCTTTTTACAGCTGGAATAGCTTCTTTCTATGAGGGTTATTATGCTGACAAGGGAATCAAGATTATCAAGGGAACAGTTGCTGTTGGATTTACTTCTAATTCGAATGGAGAAGTAAGTATTCAACCATCTGATTTGTCAATAGTCTTGTTGGTGATATGTTAATGGGACTGGGAATAGGGTAAATGGTGTTTTAATGGTGCTTCATTCAGGTAAAGGAAGTAAAACTAAAGGATGGTAGGGTGTTGGAAGCTGATATTGTCATTGTTGGTGTTGGTGGAAGACCACTTACAGCATTATTCAAAGGACAGGTTGCAGAGGAGAAAGGTGGAATAAAGGTTGGTGGAACTTTTCATAATGCCTCAATTGTTTGATGGACTTGACTACTGGCTGGCAGTAAAATATTAGATACATAAAAAGTATATATTCTAGCAACAGGATCTCAAGGGATTGCCTGGATGCTTGAATATATATATACAGCATTGATGAAAAACTTAGAATCAGTAATTAACTTATTAACTAATTTTCTTAATTGCAGACTGATGCATTTTTCAGAACAAGTGCTCCTGATGTATATGCTGTAGGTGATGTTGTTACTTTCCCTTTGAAATTGTACCATGAGTTGAGAAGAGTTGAACATGTTGACCACGCCCGCAAATCAGCTGAGCATGCTGTGAAGGTATCTTTTCTACTTTTGCATTTTTCATTTCCTCCATTTAGTACTTCACTTTTCTAGAATCTGTTTCGTAAATATGGCATTAGTTTCTACTTTCCGATTCCGAGGGTCAACCTGAAAAAAGCTCTCTTCTATATCTGCTATACAACAAGTGTCTTTACTTGTTACTGTTTTTGCAGGCCATTAAAGCACAGGAGGAGGGTAAAACAATTGATGAGTATGATTACCTTCCATACTTCTACTCTCGTGCCTTTTCTCTGTCCTGGCAATTCTATGGTGACAATGTTGGTGACACTGTGCTCTTTGGAGACAATGATCCAAAATCACCAAAGCCGAAGTTTGGATCATACTGGATCAAAGATGGAAAGATCATTGGAGCTTTTCTGGAAGGTGGAAGTCCTGATGAAAACAAGGCTATTGCCAAACTCGCAAAAGTCCAACCAGCTGTTTCAAATTTGGATGAGCTGACAAAGGCAGGTCTTTCCTTTGCCTGTAAGATTTAATTGTTTCCTTGTAAATCTGAGTTCCTCCATCTATTCAGCAGCTCACAATTTATATGACACAGCTTTCATGGTTTGTTTCATAAATTCTAGAATTACTGAGATTGATCTTGTATTGTCATCTTCTTTGGTGATGATGTACAATATGCATGCGTGTTTTCGTGTGAGATCATTTTCTTTCTTGTTGCAAATAATATTTTCGTGTTATTGGCATTGCTTTAATTGAACATACAACAGTTAATGTCCATTTAGCAAGATCCTTTTCTAATTGTAGTTGGACAATAAATTTTTCCTATCCAACTTTAGCCTTTTGGGCCTCTTGGGGCTAGAGGAACTTGCATCACAGCAATTGCTCGCAAATTTTTCACTATTTGATTTTTTTTCCTTCAATCACAGTTGATCATATATGTATTCTGTTCCATGAAAGAGACAGATACTCGCATATATTCACAGAATTAAACATGGCAAAAGTACCATTATCAAAACTCCTGGCACCAAAGAACAATGGACCTTTTGTAGTTGTATAAAGTCGGGGTGGCTATTAATGAAAAGCTGTCAAATTTCGATCATCATTTTTCAATGAAAACTTGCACAATCTAAAGTGGAAGTGATTTCTGTTGCTTAAAACATCACAGCCAATTCTACCCAGTTATACCTCTAATTGGATCTTTTGAACACGGTTATATTGAAACATTTGTTGCCCAAAGAAAATACTATCAACCTTCGACAAATAAGATGATGGAAAAAAATATGTTTATGCAAATTATGTCGACATATTACTACTCAAAATTCAACTTCACCATTACGGAACCGTCATATATTTAAGTTTGTCAAAAATCTGATAATATCAAAATATAAGACGGCAGAACTACACCAATCTCACAAACAATTTAAAAGCCAAGTTAATAAAAAAAAAAAAAAAAAAAAAGCTCTAAATCAGGAAGAAAGGGATCGTATGATGATATAACGAAATCAAGTCTTTAGTCAAATAGACTGAAGCCCATATCCTGCAAGGAGGAGGAAAAGTGCAATTAGACCAGAAACTTAAGTAAATAAGATGGTTATCAAAATTGGATCGAACAGGCCAATCAAATAAAAAAAAACGAGAACTGAATTAAGGGCAGCCAATCAGCCTCTTTTACCTGTCTCCAAAGAATCATATAAAAAATCAGAGAACTGGACCAATTTTTCCAGTTCGGACAGGTCAACTTTTTTTTTTAATTTTCAAGTAAAAACGACGTTGTTATGAGTTAAAAAAAAATTAAGAGAACTTCAGTAGCTTGATTTCAATTTTACCCGACGCCAAAATCATGATCCCATTACACGTTACCCTATTGCGTGAGTAGATATTTGAGCAAGTAAATATTCATAACTTACTATATATATAACTTTTAACTTAACGTGATTAGATTAACAATATAAAAAATATGGCCTCATATAAATTCTTGATTTAGTCATAATTGTATTATATTTATTTTCATCATATATATAATAAACTGGTATACTGGTTTCCGGTTTAACCAGTTCGACCCCGGTCGGATCTCTGATTTTTTATTTTCACCAGTTCTTTAACCGGTCCGATTTTGAAAACATTGGTAAATAGTTCATGCCATGATATAAGTTCATTAAAAAATCTCCATTTTCATGTAACATTATTGCTCCTCACAGTGACCATGAAAAATCTCAAGATTTTATATATAAAACATCATGCAAATCCTTCTCATTGCACGTATCATTTACACTGAGAAAAGCTAATCTAAAATATTACAGCATGTGAGCATAAACATTTTAGAGTTATTAGACATTTCGCGTGAAAAGTCAAAAGCAAGAAATCAATCATTTAATATTTGTGGAGCTAAAAGTATATGCTGGGGTGAAACTACAAACAAACAGTCTAAAGTAGAAAGAACTCGAGTACTTATGTAAATTAGGTACTCTCAAGTCTCAAGTAAAGGCTCACCTCATCTGACTCCTCTTTCTCCTCAACTTTATCCTCCTTCTTTGCCTCAGCTGCAGAAGCAGCACCACTGCCACCACCAACAGTTGCAGCAGCTGCAACAGCAACACCACTCCCAGATGGCACTGATGCCACCTTCTCCCGACCAGCAGCAATAAGCTCAGTTATATCCCTTCCCTCAATTTCAGAAAGAAGAAATCCAATCTTATCATCATCAACATCAGCTCCAACTGTATGCAACGTGACATTTACACATATTAAACATAATTCACAATCAATCTTAATTTTTCTTTCTAATAAAGAAAGTATTTAGTAAATGAACGAAACAAATTAAGAACACATTTACAGATGTTTATGACAAAAATATTTTTTGTATCCTTAAAAAATAAATGAAACTAGGGAAAAACTATTCTAAAATACAATAAAGCTCAGGTTCTATTCATTTCAAAGGAATAACCATTAATTCACAATATATGAAACTTCAAATGGGGTCAAAACATTCTATAAATTAGTACTAAACAAAATATTAATTCACAACTTATACAAGTTCAAAAGATGAGTACCAAAATCACAGAACAAGAGCCACGTCTAACCTAAAACATTACCCAAATATACTAAAAGGGCACAAACAAACTAAAGCAATAACCTTTTAATGGTGAAGAAACACATTGAATCATATCCACATACAAGTTAGATTACTGGGTAATAAATAACATATAGTAATGAAATATCTGAAGTAAAAATAAAGAAAAAAAGGTACCAGTGCTGAGGATATCTTTGATATCATCACCGGAGGGACTGGTGTTGCCTCCTAACACGGCCAGCAAATATGCAGCAACCACCTTCATTTTGGCCTGTCTGCAACCCAATAATCAGTTTACCCATTAATCAATTTCACGAAACTATATATAAATATAGAGATTGAGATAGAGAGAGAGGGAGATTACAGGAGAAGCTCTGAATCTGCAGCTGTGAGGAGAGAGGTTCACACTGAATAGCAAAATCGCAATGCAAGTGAGAAATATGAGAAGGTAGTGAATATATGTAGTTAGGGTTTTAGTTGGACCAGAAAGATTTACAAAACGGGTTCGGATCGGTTTGAGCAAATTCAACTTATTCGCTATTAAAACTCTGAGTTTTATTATTCTGGGAAAAAGCTACTCTTTGATTTTAGCTTTCTTTGCCTTTTTTTTTTAATATAAAATCTTAAAAAAACAACATTATTTTAAATCTAAAGTCTAGATAACATGAAATGAATGTCTTATTTCTATTTCAATGGGTATAATGATATTTTTAGGTATTGTGGAGCAGTTTTTCTCTGGTAGAATTTTTGCTAAAATGAAAAGCAATTGAGCACCAGATATTCTTGTGGTGGAATTCAACTGTATACAGTATTGAAGGTTAATCAAGTATGGAGTGAATATATGACTCAGATGATTTATTAATTTATAGAAAAATTTTAATTTTATAGTCATTCAAATTTAATTTTTTGATTTCATATATTAGTATAATGAATTTTAATCCAAGTGATTGTTAAAATTGCTCAGGATATGATCATGGGATAAGCCTTTTTTCCCTCACAGTCTTTTTGTTTTTAAATGTTGAGAAATGAAAAATTCGAACTTAAATTTAATGTTGAATTAAGAAATATATTCTTATTAAATTATGTCTGTTAATTGTTCTTTTTAAAAATAATCAACTAAATTTACAAGAGATTCAGTTTATTATCAAATTTTAATATATTATTCATTCAAGAAATGCATTATTATTGTATTATGTATTTTAAAATGTTGAGAAATATATTATTATTAGAATATACTTATAAGTGCTCACTTGCAAACAAATTGATCTTATCATATGAGATTTAAGCTGGATTCAATTTATTATTATATATTAGAAAGAATAATTTTTTTAACATTGATCAAATTTAATTTCTAACATTTACTTTTAAATATATAATATATAATTCAATTTATGAAGCAAACCACGTTGTCTTTATCTTACAGTGGACAGCTAGGTCCATTTATAAACAATCAATTACATCACTGTTATGACTCGTGTGCAATTGGTCCTTGCTAGTTTTTTCTCATTAAATTCTTTTTTTTTTAATGAAAAAAGACTTCATGCCAAAAAAGATGCTTATGTCTTACCAAATTGACATAAAGAATAATGGAACACTTTAGACATGCATAGAACAAATATTAGGACTTCAACAAAACAAATATGAATTCTTACTCATTGGCTCTTCTCATGGGCCATAAGCATCTTTTTATTTTTCCCTTTGCTTTTGTTGTGGCTTTGTCTTTTTTGTTTGGTATTGAACATTTGATTAAACACACTTCAAAAGAGAAGAGCATCTTTGCATGCGACTCGAGATTTGAGTCCATAAGTCTTCCCTCGTGGCTTGAAACCGGAGTTCAATATTTAATTGTTTAAGAAATTAATTAGTTTTAAATTATTTAATTATTGACGCAGCGTGTAAGCATTCAAACAAGAGTGTGAAACTCAAAAATAGAGAATTGAATGTTTTATTAATCAAAAAACTCTCCAACCCTAAAGTTTTACAAGTTATTTATAGATAATAAGTTTAAGAAACCCTAAGAGGCTAATTTGGTAATATATTCCGAAAAAGAAATAAATCACCAAATCTACATCATAATGAAAATAAAAATATTACATAACAACTGCCTTAAAAAGAAAAAATACACCAACAGATTTTCCTACCTAAATTAAATAAG